>MJUU01020663.1:106712-119232 GCA_002080025.1 Modiolus philippinarum
ATGGCGGTCAACAAACAATTTTCAACATCGGTTTTTAAGTCGCAACATCAATATCTATTTCGAAACTAAATTTCATTGAAAGCGGACAATTTTGAATTTTTACGCCTTTTTCAATTTTGAAAATGGCGGTCAACAAATAATTTTTAACATCGGTTATGAATTTGCGACATCAATACCTATTTGGAAACCTAATTTCATTGAAATCGGACAATGTTGAATTTTCCCGCCTTTTTTACCGGCCATTTTGAAAGTGGCGGTCAACGAGCAATTTTCAACAGCGGTTTTGAAGTCGCAACATCAATATCTATTTCGAAACCAAATTTTATTGAAATCGAACAATGTTGAATTTTCCCGCCAATTTTTGCGGCCATTTTGAAAATGGTGGTTAACGAACAATTTTCAACACCAGTTTTGAAGTCGCCACAGTATGGTAAACAATTTACACTTA
The DNA here is from genome assembly GCA_002080025.1 of Modiolus philippinarum. Lineage (NCBI taxonomy): Eukaryota > Metazoa > Mollusca > Bivalvia > Mytilida > Modiolidae > Modiolus > Modiolus philippinarum. The sequence continues at coordinate 107,161 of MJUU01020663.1, forward strand.
ATCTTCAACTTCTATAGTTTTGGCCGCCGTGCGCGGTCCCGGCTTATGAATAGGCCCGCAGCATCCTCTGAGCTTGGAGTATGAGTCTTCCTAACAGAGGACCCAGAGGGAACCCCGGGATATAGAATTAGGACCTAGTATCTCCGGCTTGCGGGGCGTGACCCCTCCTAAACGGACACTGACCCCGAGGGTCCCGGGATATAGAAATAGGACCCATTCCGTGGTTGTGCGGGATTAATAAATACACAACCCATCTTTCGGATGGGATGTAAACTCAGGTCCACGTGTTGGAAAAACACGCTTCCTGCACGTTAAAGAACCCTTGTAGCAAGCTCTTTTTGGGGTGGTCCGTAGGCTAAATTCCCCGCCCTTGACGATTTTACCCTACTTTTCCAGTGGCAGTCAGAATTTCCCCTCTCATGGCCCTTTCCATACCCCAAAGCGATTATTTATTAACAAACTTGTTCTCGTCTTGATATAGCTGAAATATTGCTGAGTAGACGTTAAACAATATTCAATCAATCAATCAATCAATCTATAGTTTTGGAAATAAAAGACGAAAGATATGAAAAAATTGAAAAAAGGACAATAACTCCTACAAGGGTTTTGGGATTTTCTTCAAAATTTCAGGATGAGTAGATCTAATATGCCGCACATTTTTGCAATTTACAATTGACCTCTATATGTAACACTTTTTGACATAAAAAAAACATAAAATGCACAAATTTTGAAAATTTTAGGGAAAAGGGCTATATAACTCCGAGATGCATTTTCAGTTTTTTCAAATTTGCACGGTAGGTAAATCTTACCATGCTGATCATTTTTAGCCTCTGTCAGATTTTTTTATACCTGTAACGGGTTACAAGTTACTGGCCAAAAAACTGCAATTTACCCCTATGATCTATTTTAAACAACGGCGGCCATGTTGTTTATGTTGTTTGACCTGCCGCCAAATCGAACACAATTTTGAGAAGCCATACCCTGGAGATGATTCAGGCCAAGTTTGGTTACATTTGGCTTAATGATTTCAAAGGAGATTTTTGAAACTGTTGACAGACAGACGGACGGACGGTTGACGGATGCATAGTGATGTCAAAAGGTCACATGGCCTTTTAGGCCAGTTGAGCTAAAAAAATACATGTACAAAATCAACGGTAAAAACTGTCACTAAGTGAAGATGCTTACAGAGACGTACACAATCATTTGAATTGTTTCAAAGTCAAAATTCTACACATTTTTCGACAAGGTCGGGATTAAAAAAAATCCCATAAAGAAAGCAAGATTTTATCTATATTTTGGGATAGACCTTAATTAACAGCTAATTACAATTGCACATATTTTAGATAACTCGTGCTTGTAAGTGGAAAAAGAAAGATACTTGAATAGCGTTAAATTAGATATGCCACCTTGACATACTTAGCATTTAAGGTGATAAAATAAAGCACGCTGCAGGCATGAAAGCTTTTATCTTGAAAGGAAAAGACATTTGTCATTTGTCATCATCAGTTATTTATTTTTATGTATTTTTTGCAGTTGATAGTCCTTTCTATTTCCACCAGATTCTTACACAGACTTTCAGCTTTGAAACAATGTATTGCATCAAATATCTTATATGAATGTGGTCTTTAGTAGTCTGTTGTTTTTATCACGTGTCCTCTTTTTAGGACATTTTGCTTGGTTCTAAAACGAGAACAAGCTGATTATAAACATTCTCTCATGAGACATAAACATTTTGAAAGATTATTTCTGAACACAAACAATTCAAAGTCTCTCAAAGTAGCATGTCGAAACAATCAACTTTATTGGTTTATATTCAGGGAAAGGGTAAGGTTTAGAATCACGAAAAGTGTAAGAATTATATTCAGGTAAAGGGTTAAAGGAAAGGGTTTGGGTTATTTCAGGGAAATGCTTATGTTTGCAGGAAAAGAGTAAGGATAATATTAATCGAGAGCGTAAGGGTAAAAATCAGGGATAGGGTTATGGTTACACTTGGGGAAAGGATTAAAGTTATACTCAGGGTAAGGTTAAGGGTTTCTTTTTAGAGAAAGATTTGGGGGTTATACTAAAACAAAGGCAAGAAAAAGAAAGGGTTGTATTAAAAGAAAGCCTAAGGGTTATAATCAGGAAAAGGGTTAGGATTATATTAAGGGAAATGTGTATGGTTATGTTCAGGGCAAGTGCAAGGGTTATCTTCAGGGAAAGGGTAAGGGTTATATTCAGGGAAAATGTAAGGGTATTAGGCAGGGAAAGGGTTACGATTATAGTTAGAGAAAGGGTAAAGTTTTATATTCAGGGAATTGGTTAGGGTTATATTTTTTATATTTATTGACAGGGTTAGGATTATATATAGAGAAATGGTTAGGGTTACTGTCTTTGAAAAGTTACGATCTTTTTAGTGTTAGGGTAATAGTAATTGAAAGGTTTAGGGAAGTAGCCAGTGAAAATCATAATATAATATTCAAAGAAAGGGTTCGGGTAATACTCATTTTAAGGGTAAGGCCTGTAGTTTTTGAAAGGGAAAGAAACTTGGTTTTTGGTTTTGTCCAAGACAAGTGTTAGGGTTATATCAAGGAAAAGTGTTAGAGTTATATTCAACCAATGGTTTAGGGTTATGATATGGGAGAGGCTTAGGATAATATCCAAGAAAAGGGTTTAGGTTATATTCAGGGAAAGGAGTAAGATTATATTCAGGGAAAGGGTTTTACATTATAGTCGGTAGAAAATGTACGGAATATATATTCGAAAAAATTGTTAAGGGTTGAAATCCGATTAAGTATTTATAAAATGACAGATGGCTTCAGAGAAACTACGAATTATAAAAGCAGTAAGATGGCTGTAGAGGGTCTTTTCAAATCTCTGTAATGTTTTGGGAGTGTCTGACGGCTTTAAAGAAACTGCACAATACTTAGGTAGGAACAATTGTGCAATTCTGTGTTAGGTTGTCTGGATCTGACTATCATTATTGACTCTGGTAAAATCAAAACCAAAAGATATGATAAAAGGAATGATTTTGATTTCACTAATACTAATAGGTTGTCTGGATCTGACTATCATTATTGACTCTGGTAAAATCAAAACCAAAAGATATGATAAAAGGAATGATTTTGATTTCACTAATACTAATTTCCCTTTTCTTGACGGCGACATTCCTCTTGCTCCATCCTACGGGGTGTATATTTCTCAACTGGTACGATTCGCACGAGTTTGTTCTACTCTTGATGATTTCAATGAACGTAACCGTACTATCACAGCAAAATTTTTACAACAGGGTTACAGATTTCATAAGTTGTTGAATACATTTAAGAAGTTTTTTTTAATAGATATGAACATGGGTTTTCTCACCGTTCATTGAAGATCTTATGGTGGCTTTGAGTTGTTATTACTCCCGTTTGGGTCGTTGTCTCTTTGACACATTCCCCGTTTCTCTTCTTTTTTCTATGTTATATCTAAATATGGCGTTACTCGTAAACAGCTTATTACTATGGGCATTTCTAGTCCTCAATTTTACGGAAATGCTGTTAAAAATGTCAGAAATTGATTAAAAATCCAGAAAAACCGGGACGTAACTTACATTCTTAACGTAATAGGGGATATCGGCAAGATATTCTGCTTGCATCCGTTAAATTAGCTTTGAGACCTAGTGACCTGAAAATTTTGCACACATACTGGCCTCTCACTGACATGCCGATGTCTACTGAAATTTATGATGATTCTTGACCAAACCCTTCGGGAAGTTTTGAGTTTGATTTTTCTTCCGTAGTGCGACAGTGTTCTACCAGCAGACTAGGCTCCTTGAGCTCGCCGGCAGTTTAGCGGCGAGCACCCCTTGACCCATCTTTCAAAATTAGGTATTGTATTTTTCTCTCCTTTCAAGATTGTGCTTATGGAGTTAGTAGTCTACCTGTATTGGGTTTTATTCGTATGTTTTTATACTATAGGGAAACGGGACAGATAAAGGGGAGGTTTGGGTACCCATAAACCGGTTTTACCCTACGGCTGGCTTTTGCTAGTGCCGGTACCAAGTCCGGCTGTCCCGAGTTCCTATCGTTGTCTACGTTTGTCTTTTGTCTTATACGTGTTTTTCTTGTGTAGTTCCCTTGCAAATTGTGGCATGTAATTATAATTTTCAGCCATTGTAGGTGTTTCCTGTTATCCATTTTTTAACATTTAGTGAAACTTCACAATCAACAATATAGAGTGACTGGTTGCTTTAAAGAAACTGTAAGATTTTGCGTTCACTTTATAAGGGTTCACACTGCTAGTGCTTTAGTTTTTTGATGTTCTTGTTCTTTTTTGTTTATTTGTTTTGTCTTTGTCATACTGTCTCAATTCTTGTTGCTGAGAATTGCCGTGATTTTGGATTTATAATTTTAGAATTTCCTCTTTCCTCGTTCTTGCTGCGGTATTCGTTCGCCGATGTATTTATTGAGTGACTGATTGCTTTAGGGAAACTGCGCAACTACGCACATAGTTACAAGTCTCAAATCTCAAATGACTTAAGAAAATCTGCACATTGCTGCCCAATGTTTGGGAGTGCTGCACATTGATGCTCAATGTTTGGGAGTGTTTACATGTATCTAACAACTGCTTGATAGATTTAGAGATACAGCGCAATTCTGCCAAGGTTTATAAAACTATGTAGTTGCTTAAGAGAGACTGTGCAATTGTGGCATAGTAAAAACTGTACAATGGCTTTATAGCAACTGCATTATTCTGCGCAAAGTCTATAAAAGAAACAGTCTGATGGCTTTAGAGTATCTGTACAATGTATATTTTTGTAATTATTTTATGGAAGCTGTCATTGTCTGAGAGCTTTATAAAAATCCGTTAATTTCTGCGCAACATTTACTTGGAGTGTCTGATGTCTTCAGAGATCTGATAAATTCTGTGTTCTATTGTGAAGAATGACTGATGGATTTGAGAACCTATGCTATTCGGTGCCTAGTTTAAGGAAACTGTTTGGTGTCTTCGGAGAATGTATGAAATCCTGAATTTTAGCTGATAAATGGATTTGCAAATTTTCGTTATCCCTGACACATTAAAATTAGAGGAAAACTTTTTAATTTGTGTTTTCTTTTCCAGTAATTCTAACAAAAAATATATGTAAAACGTGTGCATACTTTTTTTTGTTTTAATCAAAGAGTTCAGTATAAGTTATTTCCTGAGATACATGTGTAAAGGGAGAATTTATATAAGTGCATAAACTAACTTTATTTGCCCACAAAAACAAAACTGAAGCTTAAATACATAAATGTAGATTGTGATCTTCTCATATTTTAGATCATGTCTTTCTTCACATCTGGACTTTTTTTAACCTCAAAATGGAGGGAACGATGTCCTACGACCTAATATTTCTACAAATCTTTTTATTCATACGTTGAAAAAAGTTCACAAATTTTACAAGCTACTTATCCCCTGGAATCGTACATAAAATCCGTCAATATCGCACAAACTTTGTTTTTTCCCGTTACACTTTATTACGGTTTTTACGATTTCTTCTATCATACAGATTAAGGAAGTTTGTGCTGTTAACTTCTATAAAATTACGTTTTTACTCCAATTACCGAACAGAATTGTTAAAAGAAAAAAGACAAAAATTCTACAAAACCACTGTAAAAAAGTGAATGAGCTATTGACGATGCATACAAACTCGTACACTATCATTACTCAAATAAATTGTTTCAGATTCCAAAGTAATAAACCTGCACTCTTTTTGACAAGGTCGGGATGAAAGAAAAAATCCCACAGAGTAAACAAAATTTTATCGATACTTTGGGGTAGACCTTAATTAACAGCTAATTATAATTGCACATATTCTAGATAAAACTTGTTTATATTTTAACTTGCATGGGAAAACAAATAAGAAACTCTAACAGCTTCAAATTTAATATGCCACCTTGACATACTTAGCATTTAAGGTGATAAAATAAAGCACGCTGCAGGCATAAAAGTTTTTATCTTTAAAAGAATAGACATTTGTCATTTGGCATCATCAGTTATTTATTTTTTATGTATTTTTTGCAGTTAAAGGTCCTTTGTATTTTTACTGGATCCACCTTTGAAGTACTGTATTGCATCCAATATCCTTTATTAATGCGTTTCCTAGTAGTCCGTCGCTTTTCATCACTTGTTCTCTTTTAAAGACATTTTTCTAGGTTATAAAACGAGAACAAGCTAATTATAAATATCTCACATCGACACAAAATATTAAAAAAAATATCTTTGAACACAACCGATTCAAAGTCTCGGCTCAAAAGTGTAGCTCGAACCAATCTGTAACAATTGGTTTTATTGGTTTATATTCAAGGAAAGGGATATTGTTATATTCAAGGAAAGGGGTATGGTTATATTCAAGGAAAGGGATATGGTTATATTCGGGGAAAGGAAAGGTTAATAATCACGAAAGGGTTAGGATATATATTCAGGTAAAGGGTTAGGGATTATTTTCAGGGAATGGGTTAGGGTTATAACAATAAAAAGGATGAGGATTATTTTCAGGGAAGGGTAAGAGTAATATTCATTGAAAATGTAAGGGAAAAAAAACAAAGGAAAGGGTTATGGTTACATTCAATACAAGGTTATCACATCTTATTGCATATCTTTTTCTGTTCTGTTACAAACGGGACTTCATGAAATAAACTACAAAATGGATCTGTACCAAATAGTGATAAACTTATTTCTATTTTCCATGATTATAGCAGGTACATTGACGATATCCTTACTATTCACAATCTCCAGTTCTGGGATTATGTCGACATGATTAAACCACAACAACTGAAACTTAATAAAGCAAACAATGACTCTAAATACTTTCCTTTTCTGGATCTAAGTATCATCATTGACTCTGGTAAAATAAAAATCTAAAATTTATGATAAAAGGAATGATTGTGATTTCACTTTTACTCATTTCCCCTTCCTTGACGGCGACGTTCCCCTAGCTCCATCATAAGGAGTGTTTATATCTCAATTTGTTGAATATTGTCCAAATGCGCATATGCAGAATCAAAATTCACAGTAACTTCGGTATTTAGTTATTTGTACGATTCGCTCATATTTGTTCTACCCTTGACGATTTTAATGAGCATAACCTTACTCTCACATCCAAACTTCTACAACAAAGTAACAGATTTCAAAAATTATTAAGAAACTGATAAAAAATCCAGAAAAACTTACATTTTATACGTAATGGTGGAGATCGACGAGATATTCTGAACAAATCCGTCAAATTGGCTTTGGATACCAGTGACCTGAAGTCCTTACATAAATACTGGCCGGTTTCTGCTGAAATACATGGCGACTATTTAAAAAAAAGCTTCGGGGATTTTGAGTTTGATTTTGCTTCCGTAGTTTGTCAGTGTTTTACCAGCAGACTAGGTTCACTGAGCTAGCCGGCAGTTTAGCAGCGAGCACACTTTGACTCATCTTTCTAAATACGCTTTTTCAAACGGCATAGAGAAAGGGGATGTTTGGGAACCCATAAACCGGTTTAACCCTACCACTGGCTTCTACTAGTGCCGGTGCCAAGTCTGTCTATCCCAAGTTCCTATCGTTATTTGTGTTTGTATCTTGTCTTCATTATTGCTTTTCTAGTGCAGATCGCTTGTAAATTGTGGTATGTGATTGTAGTTCTCAGCCATTGTAGGTGTTAACTGTTATCCTGCTTTTATAATCAGAGATATTAGAAATTCTGCGTTCCGTTTATAGTAAGAGTATCTGATGGCTTCGAGACACTAAGCAATGCGGTGCATAATTGAAGGAAAAGGTGTTAATTTAATAAACAGATGATATATCGAAAACTGCCTGACCGAAGGACAAATCAGGCAAAACTTGAGTCGGTCTGGCAAAAATTATCTTTCAACAGGACTGAATGTCAGGTAGAAAATTGACATTTCCTATATGCAATGAATCTGTAGGTACTGTAAATTTATCTTCGGTCTGCCAACGTTTTCCTTATTTGTCCGACCGAACGTCCTGCAAGGGCTCTAGACGTTTCGATATGTCTGAGATAGTTGTGTGATATCTTACATGAAGGAATAGCATGATTTCAATTGAAGGAGAGTGTTCTTAATTTTTTTTTGCCTCTCCCGTAATTCTAATAGAAAACACATGTAGGTGCATTCTCTTTTTTTTTTTGTTTTAGATAAATCAAAGAGTTCAGTCAGTATAAGTTGTTTCAAAGAATATATTGGAAGAATTCATTGCAAAAAGTGCAAATCTAACTTTATTTGCACATAGACAAACCTGCAGCTAACAAACCAAAAAAAGTACAGTTATCATTTTCTCATATTGATATATCAGACTTTGTCTGTTGTAGATTTACTCCATATCCCTTCATTGCTTATCTATAATTAGAGTTTGTCTCTCCTGCATGAAGTAGTCCGTAAAATTATTCCGTGAGGGAGATGTATTATCTAAATACATTCAGTTATGGTGTACTCGTGTTTGAGAGAATTTCACCTATGGATGCACTATTATACTTTTAATTTTTGGCATTTTTATATTTTTTTTTGTACTGTCAAAATGTCATTCTGACCACTTGTTTATTGTGCCCAAATCTCGTGATTTTTCTTACTTTTGCCTCGATGAGTGCCCTGTGATAGTTTAAACGTTGTGATTGACTTCTGTTAGTCTTTCTGTCGGGTAACGGATGACTGCAATTATAAGAACACTTTGCCATTTAATTTTATGTTTGTTGACAACCTTCATTCATGAATAATGTTGAGTGTGCATGTAGCGTTGCTCGGTTATAAGCAATGGATTCCGATCAAATCGGTTCTAGGAGCCGTCTTGAACTTACCATGAGATATTTACAAAGCTCATTGTTGAAGTTCTCATGATGACATAAAAATGAAAGACAAAAAAGCGCTGTTCCATTGCTTTGTATAGATATGTATTTGTGAACAATTTGTCCCTTGTACATTTACTCTATATCCCTTCATTGCTTAATATGAAGAAATTAAATTAACAGTAACTTGGGTATTTTGTTATTGTTGTTATTCTCTTGGAGTTATGGTCTTCATATGATTTAGATTTTATCTGCACTTAAGAGACATGAGTTGTCTAACTGGATATTTAGAATCAAAATTTACAGTAAGTTTTATTATGGTTCTTCATCTTGCAGTCACCATGTGGACTTAAACAATGAGCTTCGCACATACCTATGTATTTTCTGTGATATTTCACAATTGTATTAACTCCATCTTAGCTTAGCTTTGAATTTTTAAATTAAAATGGTTCGTTGCTGGCGTAAGGGTAAAGTTCTACCTAATAATTTTTCACAATATTCACTGCTTTTCTCATGACTGATTTGGTAATAAAATATTTATTTTTATCACATATTGCACTGGTATTTGCTGATTTGTATCTTCGGATGTAGCCTTCAAGTGCATTCATTGATTTTATCAAATATAAATAGATTCTCTGGCAATTATCGCATGATATTCTCCAATTGTATTGTTCACCGTCGTCTAAAAAGACTTAAATACTTTCTTCTGTATTGCTTGTTAGCCCTGATAAGTGTCATCAAGTTGAAAAGCAGACTCGTTAAAAAATATAGAGGTTTTAGTTGTCTGGGAGACTATCTTTACATGGATTGCTTGTAACGTTCACAAAATAATGTTTTGTTGGAAAATAAAATAGGATAAAAACTTGTCAAGGCAGAAATATTTATGTAACTGGAGAAAGGAGAATCAGGAATTAATTTTAGTGTAAATTTTTTAACCATTAAGAAAATTTTTATTAAAAAAAAAGAAATTTATTAGAAACCAGTTTTAATCAGGAGCTCAGTAATATAATATATAATGTTTGTGGTTGAAGTTTTCAGTCTAAAGTTATAGCCTAAAACAGTAAAATTCCTTAATTAGCAGTAACTTCGGTAGGCAAAGTTATTTATACACAATACCTTTGATGTGTAGCAGTGCCTGCTTATTTATCTAGCAAATAAATATATATTTATAAAAAAAATGTGTTACTTTGTCACAATTATCACTCGAATTACAATCTCAAATAACAAATTATTATTTTTTTGTTTACTTTGATGCATACAACAGCCTAAGCATGACCTGCTTCACATGTGACACCCGTCACACTTTAAGTGGATAGTCCGATGTGATGTCAAATTCGTTATTATGTCAATCCAAGTAGGGACAACAGGAAACACCTACAATGGCTGAAAATTATAATTACATGCCACAATCTCGGGATTTTGTTTTTAAATATGTCCATCTTCATTTGTGATATAGACCCCATGTAACGATCAGTCAAATAGTGATGACGACCATAAAACCTTTTTAATTATTTATACCTTTTATTAACATATAGCATCTGTTACATAAACCCTAGGTTACCCTCCAGGGAAGTTAACCTAGGGGTCCTGCAGCTTAAAAACTCTCATAGTCAGGGAAAAAATGAGAGGCTTTCATTTTAAAAGGCACAACCAATACTTTACATATTAGCACACCTAATACTTAGCAATATATAATAAATTTAGACTTAATTAGTATTGAAGTACATTTTACACCATGTTGAATACCATGATTCGGAAGACATTTGATCACTTTATAAATTATTATACATGGGTAATCTGTGGTCAAGTATATCAGTAAACTTTCTTTACAATTGTGTTTAATTTTATTTTTCAAATAACATAACATGTAATTATGGTAATAATTATTTCCGGAATTCGGATATACCTCGTTTAATTTGAAATGAAAATTCTTGTAACTTTGTGAAGTACTCTGTTGACATTTCTGTTCAAAATGACGCATAATAAATTGTAACTCTGACTCTACCATATGGATAATAATAGATTTTGTAATTGTTTTAGTTTGATATTTGGTAATATTTCTAGTTTTCCAAATTACCTATTTGACCGTGACCAAAACTTTATCGATGAGTAACATGTCTAAATTGTGTTTTTTTAAAACTATTTCGAATTATTAATCTCTGTTCACATTTTTGAAATTGTCCAGTACTCCTTATTACATAGAATCTTTTTATTTTCTCAAACATGTTGTGCCAAACTTCATCAATCAATTTAAAACAAGATGTATGAGGGTTTCGTTTTCTCAAAAAATGACAAATGCAACTTGATCGATTTATTCATTTTCCAGAGCAGTTCTTCTGTATAAACAATATTATGCAGTATTTTCCACTAAAGTTGTTGTGATTTCCTAGTTTTTGTTGAAGTTTGACCAATTTTTTTCCCACAGAAAACTTTTGATTGACGAAAGTAACTGATTGAATATTAACCTTGCTAAGTAACTTTTTTTCTGCTGACGAAATCAACGTAAACATTTAACATTACATGTAGGACAGTAGCTTATTAGCTGCGAAATGTAGACTCCATATGCTTGAGATGTGGATGTATTACTACAAAAAAATGGGAAGTTCACAATTGTGAAGTCCAAATTATCACGTTTGACATAAAGTTTGTATTTTGACTGTCCCGAGTTGTCAAAAGGAGCAGTTTCAGAGGAGAAGTTTACGACGGACGCTGGACGCAAAGCGATGGCAAAAGCTCACCCTAGCTAAGCCAGGTGAGCTAAAAACTATTTAAAGTTTTATATTAACACTTTCATACTTTCTACCTTGTCAAGATAGCTAATTGCTTTACGATTAGTATTTTAATCCGTGTGATAAAAGTATTTATTGACAAAACAATTTAAATTTCATATGTCCACAAAACGGTAATAAAACAGTTTGATAAAATTGATGCACATAACTCTATCAACAGTGTACAAATTAAAATGTGTGCTTTACATGTGAGAAAATCGACTCGCCCATTCTCTAGGACAAGATAAATGAAATTTTGCACTTCCTGTGCTCGTTTAAATGCACTGCAACTCTCTTTTTTTTCTAAACTATACAAATAACTGATACTATTTGTGAGTAAATAAATAGCAAAATACCGAAGTTTCTAATAAACTATTAAGATCGAGGAACTTAAGCATCAATACATCAGAAGAAATTCATTTTTCTTCAAGAAACATGAATACATTGCGATAATTGCAATAAGTTACCATGTCGGAAGTTTTTGGCATTTGTTGTTGATAATAGTGAATCGTTTGTCAG
>MJUU01020663.1:133494-187268 GCA_002080025.1 Modiolus philippinarum
GAAAAACGCCCAAACGTTATACAACCTTTTGGTCTTCGTATCAAACCACACCTTGAATCTGCTAATATAAATTTAGATGAAATAGCTCCTATAGAAACTCCCAAAAAACCTCCATTGCTGAACCCAAAACCAACATTTAATTTTGAACTACGCAAACACAAAAAGAGTGATTCCAATCCTCTGGTTATCCAGCAGGACTTTGCAAGAATTAAATCTGAACATCCTGAATACTTGCAAATTTACACAGATGGCTCTAATTATGGAGACATAGTGGCTTCTGCAGCCGTTTTTGGAGATCGTGCAGCAACTCTCCGATTACCATCCTCTAGTTCCATATTTACTGCTGAAGCTAACGCTATTTACTCAGCACTTAAATTTGTAGCTTTATCGCAATCAAATAAATTCATGATTTGTTCCGATTCACTTTCTTGCCTATTGGCAATTGAAAGTCGAAAAACAAAACACCCAATTATTTTGAAAATAGCCGGATTCTACAAATCACTTGTAGCATTAGGCAAAGAAGTCATTTATGTTTGGATCCCTAGTCATGTGGGGATCTATGGAAACATGGTTGCTGACCAGGAAGCCAAGGATGCACTAGATGACGAGATGGCGGATTGTCCAGTACCGTACACTGACATGAAGCCTTTAATCGTTAAATACATTTTAAAATTATGGCAGGCCAAATGGGATCTGCAAATAAATAATAAACTGCATGGAATACAGTCAGACGTTGGTAAACAAGTCGGTTCCTGCGGTAAAAACCGTAGGGAACAGGTTGTGTTGACCCGATGTCGTATAGGACATACTAGAACAATACATAGTTTTATCCTTAACAGTGATGATCGACATGAATGTATTCCATGCAATGGTCCTTATACAATTCAACATGTTTTAATTGAATGTGTAGATGTTGCCTATATCAGCCTTGATTTTTATTCAGCTGATTGTCTTAAAGACCTATTTACAAATGTCGCTGGCGACAAAATCGTTCAGTTTTTAAAAACAATCAATTTATTTAGTAAGATTTAAATAAATTTAATTTACAGTTGTAATAATGTAACAGTTAAACTGTCATTTCTTCTATAATGTTTTCTTTTATATTTTATACCCTTGTTTTACTTGTATAAAGCTTTAATTGTTTTATATTGATATTTTATATATTTATCATAATTGTTCAACTTACTTAACAGCTCTCGCCACAATATAGCTGAAATATTGCTGAAGTTGGCGTAAAACATCAATCAATCAATCAATCATTCTTATTAAAGATGCCATGTACAAAAAATGTATATTTAATATTTATATTGTTTATTTCCAAAAAAAACATTGATGAGTTGTACATTTTGTGCTTATGTTTTTGTCTTCGATTATAAAGTAAACCCCGTCGGGATAAAAAAAAAAGAATTAATATCCTTGTGTTGATGAGATTTATAATTCCTGGCCTTTCAATAGTGTTAGGTTATATTAATCTGTGATTATTATGTATCCGCCCACAACTGTCGATGTTCCTACACAGTAAAATGGGACATAACCCTAAAACATTGTGGAACACCTCACTTTCCTAGCCATGTTTGGTACAACTCCCAGACAAGTACAATGACATGGATCATCCCGTCTAGTTTTTAGCAAACGATATGCATTAACAATTTTATCTTGTTAAGAAAGTGATCAAAACGCTTTCTGTCCCATGCTTAACGGTGATTTTTAAAAATGATACCACCAATTTTATACATGCTAAAACTTATGGCCGTGGACTGTATATACATCATAGCGAACTGTCAAGTGCAATGGTCGAGCCTTGCTAAGTCATAATTCTATTTTTACGTATCACTTCGATATATTTTAAATTTGAATGAAGTTTGATTTCATCGTTTATCGACTGTTAACACCGTGTTTAGTTTAAAGTATCTTTAAAATTTCCTTACTTTAGTGAAATAAATAATTGTCAAGTTCATGTCATAATTCCCAATCAGCTTATCGGTGTATTGATGGAAAGCTTCTTTTGTATTTTGTAGAATCTTGTTTTTTTTTTTTTTCGATTACTTTGCTATCCATAAAATATATTTTGCTTTATCAGTTAACTGTATCTGTTGTAATAATCCTTGACATCATTGAACTAATGACGTAAACTGTTGAATAAACAGTAACATCATAACAATCGTCACAACAACATCGTTGATGGCAGCATAAAACTTTTTCAGTCACAAAACATTATCATCGCTTACATTTCAATACACTAGTTGTAAGATAATGGAATGCCTGGAAAAAACAGCAAACTCGTGTCTTTCGTGAATTAATTTCTATGACACTGTTTATTTTTAAGATGACGTGCTCCGTTTAATTTGCTTGTTAAATATTTCTAAAATTATCAGCGTAATTACAGATTGTTTGGTTCTCAACTCATGACACTGTATATACATTCATTAATAAAATTAAATATTACAATTTTCAGAGATATCTAAATCTTAAATGTACAAAACCCACGGTTACTTAGCACTGCAAACCATCTCACTTAATTTCGTTCTGATGAATATTTTTATTATTATTTCAATCGACTTGATAGAGTTTCTGAAACCACTGCTATTAAGTTTAGCTCGGTTGGCATAGTATACAGATTTCTACATAATAAATTTGATCATTTAGGGACATTGCTTAAAACAGATAATATGACATCTCTAAAAATATATATCGTTTATTTCACACGGATGTTATCGATCTTGTTTCTGACCATACCTTGGTTTGGACATATCTTTTTTTTTTCATACCACAAGGCGATGTATGCTTACCCAGTCTACGCACCCGATTTCACTTCGTGCAAAGTTAATATAAACGTGTCCAGGTTTTATCCGACGTTGCATGTTACAACTGCTCAAGGACTCTTAAAGTTAATGCCGATATACTGAATGCTGAGCACCCCAATAATGAAAAAAGCTGGTTAGGGTAACAAATATGGCACGTTATGTAGCTAATAAGACGCCATTTTACTCTGCATTTCTGATACTTGTACCATTTGATTTCACACAATGAATGCTGCGAAGAATTCATTTTCTCAACTATTCATCAAGACATCAATAAACAATATTACACTTCAACTGTTACTTCATTCCGGTTGGAAAGCATTTAATTATTGGTCTCTCCGTCCCTTGTTAATTACAAAAAGTGATGTATTTTTCTGGAATGTATTATTGAACTGTCGAGTTTTCTAGGCATTTCTTGGCCAATGACATAAAGTGACGATATTACGTCATAGACGTAAAATAAATAATTTTCATAGATGAAAAAAATTGACGTGTTGAGACTTATCACTATTTGATAGTCATTGTATCATACTAGCTAAACTGAAGAAAACAATATTGAATTCATTTTCAACAATCACACATGTTTTGCTTGAAGACAATTGTGAGCTATTGTTTCCCATTGGGACTTAAGTGTGTCAAAAAACTTCATCAGTATTTAATTTGCAATGAAGGGATATGGAGTAAATGCACACGAGACAATGTCTCTACAAATACATGGTAAAACAAAGTAATGAAACAACGCGTTTATTGTTTTTATTTTAACATACTTAGACTAGAGCCTTCAGGACATGTGCAATAATAAAGTAAATTCTAATTTTAGCTTTACAATTGAAACCATTGAAATTCCAATTCTGTTTTTTGTCTTAATCGGCGAAAATATCAAGACATCTTTCTTGCACAAAGTCTCTTTCTCACATAGGGCTCTCCTCTGATTAATTGCAAATGTCCTATAGGGTCCTGCAGTGCCTGCTTTTATGCATGCTGCTTTTCCTGTTTTTTTTCAACGCATACTAATAAGAATATTCAATAAAATCACGATTTTCTTAGCTTGGCTTGGTTTCATTGTGAAAACTTTGTGTCCCAACAGTAAGACCCCAAATCAAAGACTTTGTGTCTGGACCGGAATAATGTACAGAAATCAGAGATTCATCTTGCTCAGTGACATTGATATTCATGATTTTCAAATCGATATTTTACTTTCCGAATATGAGAACTATTATAACCAGACAAACTCAGTTATATTTCAAAAGGTTCGATCATATATCAACCAGTCGAAAAGGTCTTAAGGTGCAAGTCAGTTCTAGATCTCAGCCACGTTCTTATTTACTCTTTTTCTTATCTCCATTTTATTTTCTATGGAGCAAAAAAATGTAAATTATTATGTTAATTATTACTTGCCCTGTTGTCGTTTAAATGAGGTAAACTGTAAGTAGAGGACTTCCACTGGGTTGGTTTAATTTGTGTCCAATCCGTTTGTTTATTTTTAACACTAAACTATCTTATCGTTTGACATGTATTCACCTCCTCACAGAATCTAATAAAGAAAAAAAAACTGGGTCCGAAGTAATATGCATTCAATTTCTATAGATGCGACTTGATTAATACCTTATTTAAGTAAATTTTAAATTAACTACAATAAGATGTACATTTATGTAAATAATGTACTTAATCGATTCCCATTCGTACAATTTTAATGCCATTAACGTGAAATGGGAAATTCTAGCGGCGCACTTCGATCCAAGTGATTCACAAGTAACTTTTTATGCCAAAGCAACACTGGGGTAAATTTGATATCGGTAACCGCAGTTACCGATATCCCAAGATGGCGGACGCGTTTCGCCTCAATATTATGACCGTCGATTTTTGTAATTATAACGCATTTTTATTCAGCCTTTCAAAACTTATTTGGTGTATTACTCTATTTGAAATTGAACTGCTAAAAAGTGTATGATAATTTTCGCTAAATGGAGAAAATAGCTTTAAAAAAACAGCGGTGATGTCGGTAACTGAAGAAACTGATATCCGTAACTGGTGTTCAAGTCATCGATAAGGATGTCGGTAACTGTTGATTTATGTTAATCTTTGTCATTTTTCATTCTTGTTTTTGAGGATCAAAAGAACAAATTTTGACTCAGTCGATCTTATGACCCTCTCTTAAGGTCAAGTTGGCATTTTTAGTACCTTTTTTCTTATGAGCAGAATAAATTTGTGGTATAAAAATTATTTTAATTTAATTCAATTTTCACAGACTGTAAGTTACCCAATAAGGCATATACATACCCGGTCAGTAAATTTTATATTGTGCAAAAGTTCTTCGTCGTAAAAATTGAAGGTTTGGTTCCGAACTGTGATTCAAGATTTTCTTTTTACCGAACACAACGAAAAGGGGGGACCATAAAACTGGTTTAATCAATCATTTATTTTCAAATGCCTGTGACAAGTCGGGCCATAGTGGTTTTTATTTAAGCCATGCGCTGTTATCACAAGATGCCCCCCCCCCACACACACACACAAACACACCCAGGGGCTTCCCACCCGGACCAACTGTAAGTCCTCCTATGTCCCCTATGCAAAACAAAACATGTTAACCTGCACGCAAAGACAGAATGGGACCGAAACTATTACTTTGAGTTTTCATAGTGTTTATAAACATCTTAACTTAGGTGACGACCATTTATTTTTCAGGAGGTGGGGGGGGGGGGGTTGTGCGATGTTGTAAATAAATCATCTAATCTTGGTGACAGTGAAAATAAATAATTATTATCCTAATCCTACTTATCATGAAAATAAATTATTTAATTTATATTTGAACAATATTTGCAAATAAATAATTTGATATGACATTATGTGAAAATAAATAATTTTGTTCGAGATGGACATGAAAATAATAAGTTTTAAGGCAAAGTCGCTACTCACTGCCGAACAAAGACACTGATATATCCATAGACTTAATACACAATCCACTTTATAGAATCATTCCAAGAAGACATATTTTATGACACACTACTATCTGGAATATGTCGGTGATCCATACTTGAAAAAGTCTATAATAAATGTTCATATTTTCCAATTTTTACGAGACAACAAAATTCCATGTCTAACTTTAACGAGCATGCGTACCCCTCCAGCATGCGTACCCCCTTAAATTAGCGTCCACTTAGTAGAAAAGGCCCTTTTTTGTTACCTATTGACATTCCGGTATATATAATACAATTGTTGCATATGCATATTGTTCTCTTCAATAAAACATGCAAAGAGGATAAAATAGAAACTTTAAAAGCGTCAAGATTTAATAATTCTTTTAAATTTTTTTTGGGGGTCAAAATAGATAAAAAAGTAAATAAATCATAATTCAAAAACCGTTGCAGATGCTTCTTTATGTAATGCTCGACTTTGGAACTTATCGCGATATTCTTTTTATAAGCCAATTTATTTCTGACAAATATTTTGCAGGGCGAGAGAATTTTAGTACAACTAAACGAAATTCTAAATTTAAACAATAATAAAAAATGTGCCCATGGAACATGGATGGCTCTGATACATAATTATCGGCAAATGCGTGATGGACTTGAAAAGGGGAGACACGGTACAACTCACCATACTAAAGCTTCTGTCCAAATATCAAATCTTTACTTCATACCCATGCTGTTCATTCCTTAACTAAAATTTTAAGACATACGCACGAACGGACAACGGTAAAATATAATGCCCACATCGCCTTACGACAGAGGGCATAAGATGTGCTCACTGAACATGATCATTTACACAAGGTATGGACCTACCATATAGGAAGCATAGGAGCATACGCCATACCGAAGGTAACGCTGAAAAATCGCCCAACATTCGCGACATCTTTTTATCTATGATGTCGTCTCACTGCTACTTGGCCCTCATTTATTTAACTTGAATTTGAATGAAGATCATGCATCCATGTTTGTTGTTGGACCTTATGAAAAACTGCAATATTTTGAAAACCGTTTCATGGATCACAATGGTGTTTCATCTTTTCTAGAAAGCGTGAATGAAATCAGTAGCCAGGTGAGCGATACGGGCTTTGTCGTAACCAGTCTTGAAATCTCTTGTGAAATGTCTGCTACTCCGGGGTCATTTTTATTTTTTCTCTCGGCATAATGTCAAACCTTCTAATTTTTCCCATCTCCATGCGGTAAATGTGTATTCTATCGCTGTGCGTGAATCTTTACTCGTTTGTATTTTCATCTGGTATGAAATGCATTTCATCTATTCTTTTTGCTTTTCTTTTTTTTTTGGGGGGGGGGGGTTGTTNTATGACCAATTACGGTAATCGACCAGAACAGGGCTTTGAACTTCCTTGAGACATCACAAAGAAAAGGCTGTAGTATATATATTATCGAAATCATATGACAATTATACTTGACAAGGCTGACGGATTACGTGGAGACGGTGTATTTTCAATACTTAGCACAACCTAAGTTTCTTCATTGGTATCACTGTTTGGTATATGAAATATACCTTTAAACCTGAGCAATACATGCAAAATTCATACCAGTTACGGATATCTTCATTTCCAGTTATGGACATCAGCGAAAATTTATTTTCTTCAGTTACCGACATCACCGCAGTTTTTGTACGACCATTTTCTCTACTCCGAGATTAAATAATTTACAAAACCTTTAAGCTTTCCGTTCTAAACCTAGAAATGTATCAAATAAGAAATAAAACACGGCGGAATTATCTTTTATTATTACAGAATCGACTGTCCTTATATTAAGCCGAAACGCGTCCGCCATCTTGGGATATCGGTAACTGCAGTTACCGATATCACATTTACCCCAGTGAAAGCAAGTTATTGACACCCATTCCCGCTTTGGTGATAACTATCGCCCTGTCACTAAAGTGAACTTTGTTGAAGTCAAGAAACCCTCGGACGGACTTGATTAAGACTAAAGTTAAAATAAATATATTCAATAACATTGTTTTGAATTCTCATAAAAGTAAACAAACAAGTGCTTGTAAGTTAAAACCTCCTCTAAAAGTATTACTTAGATTTGTTAACTGCAAAAAAAATTAAACAAGAAGCAACATATTGCCTCGAAATGCAGGGGAACAGACGCAGGTATAAAATTCGGAATCGATTGTTGACCCAATGTTTATTATTCATTTAAATTCAAAGTATCTTAGTTTATAATCTCCGTATTTATGGAAAATAAATGAAAAACATTGTTGATGTCAAGTTCACGTCATAATGTCTACTCAGCTAGTCAGTGCATTGATTAAAAACACCATAGTTTGATTCTATTGATTTGTTTAGTATCTTGTTGTTTCTCCCCCATAATCGTTCTTTTTTTCTGATTACTTTGTTGCCCATTAAAATGATGACGTATTTTGCTCAGACTATCTATAAAATGTAGTAATCCTTGACATCATTGAACTAATGAAGTAATCTGTCGTGTAACAAGTAACATCATAACAATTGTCACAGCAACTTTGTTGTTGGCAGCATAAACAAACAAAATAATCACCTACATTTCCCTACCCGAGCTGCAGGATAAGAGAATATCTGGAAAAGACAGCAAACATGTCTTTACATTTAAAATAAATCTTAATCAAAATGAATTTAATGTAAACTAAGCAATTTATATATCAGTGTTAATGTTGCTCATGATGACATGCTCTATTAAATTTGTTTGTAATTAGGAGTGCAATTCCAGATTAGGTGACAGAGAGCGTGGTTCTTAGCTTATGGCACTGTATATACATATTAAAAAATACGAATCTCAGTTAGGAAAACTACTTATTTTTTAATTAGAACATTGCAAAGTGCTTTCGACCAATGAAATGCAAGATTTTTATGTCTCATTTCTGTAGAAAGATACTATACCATATTCTTAGTAAAGGAATATCTATTGTGTTATTTTGTATCTTGTACAATAGACTTCATAATAATTGCTGATTGTGCCCCGGAGCAAGGATAAAAAATCAAATTGATTCATTATAAAAAAAATGAAAATATATATTAAAGAAAGTGTTAAATTATTGTGACTTTAAGATGAAAAGATTTTAGCTGACAAAATACTGCACTTATCGAAAGAAAAAAAGCATGAAATGGTCCCTTTCCACAGAAATAAAAATCTTACAATTTTTACCTTCCATTGTTAGAAAACACCCCAATCATTAAAATATTTCCAACACACACGTTCTCTAATAGAATAAAAAAAAGATAACAGGAAACACCTACAATGGTCGAAAAACATAGTCATATGCCACAAAGTAACAAGGAATTGCACAAGAAAAATAGCACAATAAAAATACAAACGACAAACGTAAATGTATTAGCCTAAATCACTCTAAAAGTAAGTAAAAATAGGTTAAGGCTTTACCTTGCCAAAACACATATACTCCAATGCATGTTTTATCCTAAATCACTCTTGAAGTAAAAACTCTCCTTTTAATTCAGTCATTAAACTAAAAACCCTGCACATATAGTTGCTTTTATAATCACTTGTTTAAGTGGTCACATTTACAATAAATTTAATATGACAATCAGAATGACAGTATGTTGATTTCACTAATCGTTTAGTTATTAAGATCAAATACATTAGAGTGCCCTCAATTAGGCACTTCACAATGTTCTAAGTCTGTAATAATATGATCATCCCTTTCTTCATGATAAGTACTCGTAAACTCGTACTTATCTATCTATGAAGACAGGGATTATCATATTCTTACATATACTTACAAGTTTTAATCGGTCATAAAAAAAATGAAAAAAAATCGCACTTTATTTCGTTCTGATATATTATTCATATCATTCCACTTGGCTTGATATGTCAGAGTTTCTGGAAATCACTGCTATTATTTATAACTCGTTAACCATTGTATGCAGATTCAAAAATCTATAGCTTATTTATAACACAGATGTTTATGAAAAGATAAAATAGTGATCGAGTTATTTTATTCACAACTGTAGTCCCAATTTATATGGTCTCCATACAAAATTTTTTGACTGGTAACTGCCTCGCAACTTATGACTAATTTGTTTACATGTGAGTTGACTAGTCTTCTCATCAATGTTATCGGACTTGTTTCTGGCCATAGCTTGGTTTTGGAATCATTTTTACACACATGTACCACAAGGTGATGTATACATAGCAGGAGACCATAACCCAGCCTACATACCTGGTTTCACGCCATGCAAAGTTAATGTCTTTGTTTTGTATCTATCAGATGCTTTGTTTTGTGTCGTTTTAACCTGGAGATGGGATGTTGTCACTTTGACATTTACCCAATTTCCTTTCTTTTTCCTATCAATATGTCCACTTTTTTTATTCGGAGTTGTACAATTTGACCGAATGCTGAGCTCTCCAATACAGAAATCCCCTTTGGGGTAGCAAATACGGTGCGTTAGACAACATATAAGACGTCATTGTACATATTTATTAAATTATTCGTTTCTGATATTAACTAAGTGATTGTTGCGTATGAATGTTGCGTTTATTTTTTTGTTACGAACTGCACATTTGTTTTTCTTAACTATTCTAATTCATCACATTACCCTGACATCAATAAGCAATATTACACTTCAACTGTTACTTCATTATGGTTGTAAAGCATTTAATTATTGGTCTCTCCGTCCCTTGTTAATTACAAAAAGTGATTTATTTTTCTGATATGTATAATTGAATTGTAGAGTTTCCTAGACTTTGTTAGGTCAATGACATAAATTGTCATCCTTATATTACGTCACAGAAGCAAAATAGACATTTAGACCTAAACATTTGACGTGTTGCTTTTTGCGTCACTATAAAGAAGTCAATTTATCATTCAATCTGAGCTAAACAAAAAATAATTCATTTTCAGCAATTGAACATGTTATGCTTGAAGACAATTACGAGCTACTCCGTCCAATCTTAGGAATCAAGTATCTTGATGCGAAGAAACTTCAGCAGTATTTATGTTTTTTAGAATTTGTCTTCATGGCCATATCGACAGATTATTGGTATAATTTATATAATCACTTCCGGTAGATTGTTTTGCTTACACTTGAATCTGAATAATAACACGTGCAATAATAATTTAAATGGCCGCACCTTTTTCTGACTAGCTTTCAGATTGCAAGGATTTAAATTCCAATTCTGGTTACGTCTTATTTGGTAGAACTATCAAGACATCTTTTGTATACAAAGTCTCTTACTCACTGTTTAAGTTTATCTTCTTCAAAATGTCCTGGATACAAAAATGTATATCATGAACATAGGATACTGTAGTAAACAATGAAACGATATGGAGTTAAAGCAAATGAGACAGGGTTTCTATAAATACATGGTAGAAGCAAGTGATGGGACAACACTTTTCTTCTTGTTCTTCATCTTGAAGTCACAAGGAGGCCTTTTTTTAAAAACAATTAGCTTTGTTCATACCTAATACTAAGTTCAAGACAGCCTGAAGTACCAGCCTTTGTGCCAACTATGTTCCTAATTTTTGTCAACGTTTAGTAAATACACGTTTTTCTAGGCTTTGCTTTGTAACATTGTAAAGATTTTTGTCCAAACTCGAAGACCCAAACCAAAGACTTTTGTTCTTGTTGGAATGAAATTTGTCAACCTAAAAACTAAATCTTATCTGCTGTAGAATACCTTGTGACAACCTCTCTTATGAAATTGAAGGTATATTATTTTTCAACATCTATGTATTAAGCCATCTCACTTTTCATTATCGTTCCATTTACAAATCTCACTTTTCGACATCTATCTATCAGACCATCTCATTTTTGACACCTACTATCTATTAAGCCACCTCATTATTTTTGGCATCTATCTATTAAGCCATCTCCCTTTTCGGAAACCAGTGAATAAAGCCATCCAAAACTTTGGCACCGATTTATTAAGTCATCTAACTTTTACTCTTAAATCTATTAAGCCATCTAACTATTCGACACATATCTATTAGGCTATCCCATCGATCAACACCTATCAAGCCAATTCACTTTTTGGCACCTTTCTTTTCAGTAATCTCATTTTTCGGAACCTATTTTCTAAACCATCTCATTTTTTGGCATATATCTGTTACGCAATTTCGTTTTTTCGGCATTTATCTATTATCTATTAAGCCATCTAAGTTTTGCAACTTATCAATTGACCTTTCCAACCCATCTATATAACTATCACACTTTTCGGACCTATATTTAAGCTATCATTCTTTTCGGCACCTATTTATCAAACCATCAAACCTTTCGACGCATATCTAATAAGCCATTAAACTTTTCGTCACACATTTATTAAACAATGAAACTTCTCGACACATATCTATTGACGTATCTCATTTGTTGACATATACTTATAAACTTTCACCCGTTTCAACACCTATCTATTAAGCTATCACCCTTTTTTGACACTTCATCTCACTTTTTTTCTGTCATCTTGTGTCCGTATTGGTTCGAAATATTTTCATCCTCTCATTAAATTGAAAATAAATTAAGTAACTGGAGACATTTTTATATCCAAGGAAGCCATTATGAATAGATAACCTACCTTTCTGTCATGGAGTAAATTTTTGTTAGACTTGCTCAAGTCAAGAAAAACAGATTTTGTGTAACAATATTCAAACACAAATTGAAAGGAATGTGTACATCAACTTTGTTTTGGAGTAACGTATACCAACCACTGTTTGTAAAAGAAATAAAAATCGACATTACTTCTTATAGGAATATTACTTCTATTGGTTTGCTATAAAGAGTGGGGGTTATAGCGGAATTACCCAACAGAATTGTCAAGAGCCAAAGCCCATGAGGCAAAGAGCCAAGCAGGTGGAAAACCACTGGAAATTATTGACTGCACTGGTCCCGATTTTGTACTTGCGAGAAATTTATAACAGGAAATCATATATTGTGTCGAAATACAGGGGAACAGGTGCAGGGCTGAAAATAACTATCTTTTTTATTCCAAAGAATTGTTAACTCATTGGAATGTGTACTTATCGAAACTAAAGTGTCTGTGTCAATATTTCAAAATATAGAGGCTAAATATTAGAATCATTGTATCACATTTCGCAACCTTTGTGACTATTTTGAAAGACGAAGGGTCGACACTGGTACGACCTTTGCCTTCAGATAAGACATGTATATAAAATATGTGTAAGGTACCATTACGCAAAGTAATAATCAGAAAATGGGTAAACAAGTGTTAATAGTACTGCTCTTTGCTGTTGTAGTGTCTGGTGTGCTTTCCTGTTGTGTTCCAAATCAATGGGAGGGAACGGAAGGAATTGCAACTGGATATGTTCAAGATGGAACACCACATTTAGTAGAGGTAATCTGTTGAACTCTAATTTAATTTTCATCATATACATTAAAAAATATGTTTCACAAAGTACATTAAGTAACATTTTCATGACACGATTATAAGTATACAGGATGTTTGTCCAATGATAACACACGCTGATGAGCAATTAGTATGTTGAGCAAAAACAGGATTTTTTTTAATATGACGATCATTGTATACGTTTTCAACTTCAACTGTAAATACCTTATTTTGAAAACATCCAGATTCTTAATATGTTACAAGAGAAATTGTATAATTTTATAGAGATGTATGCTCTATATTTTTCTTAGATATGGTGTACTTGTACATGAGATAATATCTCATGGGCATACTCTGTACAGTTACTATTATCTAAATTGATGTAAACTATTAACTCCCGCCATCGTAGTTTTGTCCATAGCAATATATTGGATATTACTGATTATTCGGATTTCGTTTAGTTTTATGCATTTAAAACATTTTTAAAATTATGGATTTCCTTTGTTTGGGTTCTAGTGCTGATGATGAGGAATTAATTTCTGAAATGGCCATACAGCACATTAAAATTATTGCAGTTGGAGTTAACATACATTTTGTATGTGTTATGGTCTCATGTCCATTTACTCCATATCCTTTCGTAAAATATTCATACAAACAATGGAAATGTTTATAATATAATAATGAAATAGATACAAAAGTTTTCTACTTTTCTCAAAAATGTAAGAGATGAAGTGACATAACATCACTCTTTAACACACCAGAGCGTATCTACGTATGATGTGACAGGCAGATCAAGTGATGCTAAAACTGAGAGTCGAAATTTGTTGTATGGTGAATGAAAGGATATGGATTAAATGCACATGAGACAAAGGCTCTACAAATACGTGTTAAAAACAAGCGAAGGAACAACGCTTGTATTGTTGTTCATAATCTTGAAGTCACCATGAGACCTTCAACAATAAGCTTTGCTCATACCTCATAATACGTTCAAGACGTGAGTGGAATTCTTTGCTAATTGTCGAACAACTCTACACCCATGTCTTTCCTGGTCATGGATGTGGGATTGTCAACAAACAATAATTAAACTGGCAAAGTGCTCTTACAATCACTGTATCCTTTATATGCATAATATCTATAATTCATATCAAACTTCTTATGTATGTTTGTTGACGATCCCGCATCCCTGACAAGAGAAGACATAGATGCATCGTTGTTAGACATTGTTATTCATATTAACTTGAGATCCATTTGGTATACTTGCCACCACCTCAATATACGATCGTTCTAGTTTTTCAACTTTGTCCTTCATACTTTAAATTTCACAATTAAGTCGTCTATAACCTCGCCTCATCATGTAATCGACCACTTTAAACAGTGTTGAAACTTAATTGACAAAATCGAAAATACGTTTGACATCTATCAAAGAATTGTATTGAAACCGCTGCTTAGGGCCGTCTTGGATTTACTATGATGTATCAGCTAAAGTCATTTTTGAAGGCCTCATGATCATGGTGTTTTCAAGATGAAGAATAACGAGTTTAAGCGATGTTCTTTTGCATGGTTATACCCTGCATTTGTAGCCACTTAGTCTCAATATGCTTTCATTATTTCATTATTTACATATTCTTTAAAACCTTAAAATATTTAAATACACTTTCAATATTAAAAAATTCAGCTACAGCAGCCTTTTTAGCTTTATAGTATACTTCTAAAGATGGTACTTCTGCATAAACGATTAATCTAAAGGCAATCCGATTTGTCACGCGGGGTTGTCTTTTGATATCGAAAAAAAACAACAATGAACCAAATGGCGATTTCATTACATGTTCCACTTGAGATGGTAATTTTCCATTGAATCCAATGTGAAGGTTAGATCCCTTATGGTGCTCATCTTGAAAAAAAAAACGTATTTTAAACAAAGAAACAACAATTTATCAGCATTTATTGAAATACAGTTATCCAAAGTTTGGTTACGATTCATAGATTCGCCTTTTGCATGCAGGTAAAAAGGGTTATTAAACTATATATTGATTTCAATGAAAGATTTCCCCAGGTTTTCCCTTGTTTAATTTAACTCTTAATTGAATAGCTGTTTACAAAGACTTCACATGATCCAACGCAAAGATCCGCACCAAACTAACAACACTTTCAGAAAGCAAATTTACAGTAACTTCGGTATTTAGTTATTTGTTACCACTGGGTCGATGCCACTGCTGGTGGACTGTTGATGCCACTGCTGGTGGACTGTTAGGGTATTCACCAGCCCAGTAGTCAGTACTCCGGTGCTGAACCGAAAGCCGATTATTTTTGGAAACTCACAATATCTAAATTTTTGTAAATTTTGTGGAAAACTAAGGAGTATCTCCCTCATGCAAAGCTCTGTCCTTAGCTGATTTTGGCTATACATTTAGATCATATTGGTTATCCGTTCTCTATCAGTTTTTAAACATCTTTGAATTGATGGTCTTCCAAACGTTTAGATTTTTTCTGCACTGAAGAGACATAAGTTGTCGAAATGCGCATATGCAGAAAGCAAATTTACAGTAACTTCGGTATTTAGTTATTTCATTAAGAAAAAACAAAACAGAACACAAATTCAAAAGCAAAAAAAAAAAAAACAAACAAACAAACAAACAAAAAAACGAGAATTGTTGTGTATAAGAGCTCAGCATACATTTATTAATCTTTTTGTACTTCAGTGTGAATGTACATAGTGTGAACGAAACGGCGCCTTTCCATGGCATTACGTATATAATTATGCGATAAAACAGAAAAATGATTTCTATTTTTATTTAAGTGTAACACGCAAAAATAGATACTTGTTTATAGTTGTGAAAATCATATGCTTTTGCTTATTACTTAATGTTGTGTTTTGTAGTCGCTATATAACATTTCTCTTGACTACATGAGCAAAAAGGTCCGCGCAGTTGGGTCTTCTAATATGGATGGGAGAGCTATGGATCAAATGATCCTGCAGGATTATTCCATGATGCCAGTAAGTTTACTGCTATACTGTAGACAAGATAGTTTTGCAATTGACTGAACATGCAGGAAACATTAATATCAAAGAGGTTAGAAAAGAGGTGTCCTTCCTTTATATATGTGATAACATAACTGGCTAAAATTGGTCAACACTGAAAATTCGCATTAGGAATATTGACAGGACAGAAAAGAAACTAACAGACAACACTCAAATGTTGCTCCAGGAACAGCACTGGAAAACGCAAATGCATTATACTACTTAAAGCGGTGTTATTGAGACGAAATGAATTTTTTTATGAAATACTGTCAATGCAATAGTCACGTAATATTGTTATCACTTTTATTTTTACATAAGAATAAGAATCCCGACCAGCCATATTCATATTAACGTATTCAGCCATATTCATATTAACATATATGCTGCCAACGATTGTCAGTGCAACATATACAAGAACTTTAAATTACTTGGAAAATTTATTTTGCGACACCAAAAGTTTTGAAACACGAACTAAAGCAGAGATACAGTTAATTTTCACTTTCATGTATAATTTCAGGGGGGAGGTGGGTGGTCGTCAACACAAATTACTTCTAAATAAAAGAACTAAGACATTATCCCTTTGAAATGCCAAGTAATAATATGTCATTTCATGATAATTGTTTACAAATAGATTAATTATTAGATCGAATCAACAACTCTG
The DNA here is from genome assembly GCA_002080025.1 of Modiolus philippinarum. Lineage (NCBI taxonomy): Eukaryota > Metazoa > Mollusca > Bivalvia > Mytilida > Modiolidae > Modiolus > Modiolus philippinarum. The sequence continues at coordinate 150,253 of MJUU01020663.1, forward strand.
AAATGTTGGACGACATTGTTTAAGAAAAAATATTACATGAAAATAAAAGATAAGCACAAAACTTTCAATAGAGTAATCAATTTAATATAATCGTAATTATTCTCTTACAGGCTAAACAGTATCTTGTTATGGATGGTAAATGCTACAAGTCCAATTTAAATAACTCGTTCCCACAGTTATGCATGTCTTGTAAGTATAACTGCTTTCCTCTGCACACCCTTCATAGCGATAGCTAAACTTGGATGTAATTCTCCGTGTAAAACAACAACAGTAGAATACCGAAGGAACAAAGGAGTGGCATTTACAAAAAATCAAAAGCCAAAGACAATGCTAAAACGAGAACACAAGAAACAATGACATTAGACAGCTACAAAGCACAAAAATAAAAAAACCGTAACATTCAAAACCAAGGCACTCACAGTATGAACTCTCGTGAAACCGAGAGTGACATCAGGTTCTCCGGAAGAGTAAGCATGTCCTGCTTTGTTAACAGCACCCGTCACACTGTAGGTGAGTAAATCTAGGAAAATGTTAAAATCGGTAGTTAAATCCGGGAAGATTTGAATCTAGCTGAAAATGTCCGCTTTCACTTGGGACACCGACATATCTTTCAATGATGTTATGATGACGGCCATAGAATTTCTTGAGGGATGAAATTAACATGGGTTGAACACATCCCTAAGCAGCTTTTGGGACAGTGTTTTGGCTCTGTTAAAAAAATCAGTGTACAAACTACACGCTCGACAGTAACGAATCAACTGTGCAATGTACACTCCTTAGGCCGGAGAGGTAGATATATTGCTGCTAAGAAAGGGGAAGTTTTCAATATTGGGAAGTTAAAATCATCACGCTTGTCATAAAGCTTAGATCTCAAACGTCCATCTTTGTCAATATTGTTAAGCCAATACGCAATAATCAGAATGACGTATAGTATACTGAACATCGAAAATGGTGTGTTTCTTTCACTGTTCAGTATACTTATCCGCGTTATTCTGGTCATCGTGTATTGGCTAAACAATAGGAACAGTTTTACACGGAGAATTACATCCGAGTTGAGCTGATCTCTATGAAGGGTCTGATATGGGTTTTCCCTAATTCATTAGTATATATGAAGCTGGTTGGATGTGGTGTGACAGAACAGCCTATCTACGTTGTAGTAGGTAGATATATAGCCAGTAAAAATCGACTGAGCTAACGGAATATTTCTTAAGCTCATTCGGTTAGGTGGCTGGCTGAAGTGCTAGAAGTCCCGGGTTCGATCCCCGGAGGTGACCATTGCAATTTTGTGAGGAGAATCGTGCTCTCCGGTTACAGTGGTTATGATTTTTGTGTTGAAGAAAAACATTTTTTGGTTTCTATGTTGAACATAAAGAACATAAAGAGATGACTTGTCTCGTGTGCACTTACTCCATATCCTTTTGATTTTTTAAATGAGAAAGTAAATCACCTATGACACTAACCCTGTTCCTCGCCATATCGATTAAAGGCTCCAGAAACAGGTTTGGTCATCGCATATCAAGTTGAAAAGTTGTTATGAGTTGTTATGCGGTCTTTATTACCATGGCAATATTTTTAATCATTGATAATCCAAACGAGTAACGAATCAGAAAATAAAGTATCTAAAATCCCGAAGAAGACCTAAATGATAAAAACGTTTCTTATTTCATAGAACCATACGGTTCAACAAAAATAATAGCTCCGTAAAGCATATAGAAAAGTATCAAAAATTTAACAAATAAGAGGACTTCTGCCTGTTAAAGTTTATAATAACAATATTACATCAATTTTAATATCGATTTATTTCAGCTGCTGCAAAGATGAAGATGTCATCATTTGTTGGTGTTGGAATGAATAAACTAATGGTTAACCTATACTCTGATATGATAGACGGGAAGATGACGGACATTACTGTAACCAAAGATTCCTGCATTCCAGTTACGGCAACACAGAAAACTGATGGTTCTGTTACATACATTGATTATTTTGGAATCACGCCTGGTATAAAGGATATGTCTGTATTTGATGTCCCCAAAATCTGTATGAGCGACGAAAATGCATCTGAGGTATGGTGTTATGTTTCAAGACTTGTCATAATAATATTGTGTTTAATGACTAATTTCCGAATGAATACCGAAGAAACAACGAAAATTCATTAACCCAGAATACATGAGAATAGAAGAATCACATACAGACAGAGAAGAAAAACGGCGAGGACGAAACAAACAGAGCATAATACAAACACACTAAAATAAATAAATTGATTGATTGATTGAATATTGTTTTACGTCTACTGAGCAATATTTCAGCTATATCAAGACGAAAACAAGTTTTTTTTAGTAAATTATCACTTTAGGGTATGGAAAAGGGTCATGGGACGGGAAATTCTGACTGCCACTGGAAACGTAGGGTGAAATCGAAAGGGGCTCGGAATTTGGCCTTGTAGCCAATCACCAACGGACCACTCAATAAGAACTTCTTTAACGTGCAGGAAGCGTGGCACAAATAAATAAAGCACTCACAGTGTAAACAAAATGACTTTAGCCTACAAAATTATTTCCACCAAAAAATATACATGTTCTTTATTACAAGCGTAAACTTCTGTACAAACATGTACAATAAAGCTATCGTTGAAACTGAATTCACGGATAATTTAATATAGCTGACAAAACAAAAATTGATTTGACACCAAAACATATGTTTTCAATAAGCATTCAGGGCTTTACAAGAAGTTCAATCACCTCTGAAATGTGTCAACTTTGTGCACTTTTGTAACCCCTCAAGAAAGATTGAACCATTGATTGATAGAGATTAAAATAATAAAATTTATAAACACGAATGCCAAGAAACCAAACAAAAATATTAAGAGAATTGTCAGTCGAATGAAAACCAACTATAATCTGCTGGGTAAACATCATTACGCCTAACAACTATGTAAAAATCAAGTTACAGGTCTGTTTATAACACCAGACTTGCAGAGAAATCTAATTTTACTCCCGATTTTAAGACATCGAAATGACACAAAAAAATGGATATTTAGCATTACGGTTTGTTATAAGGCCAGTATTAAAAGAATAATCAAATGGCAATTGCAACATCGGAAAACAAAGAACCAAAGACGAAACATGAGTTTGGCACACAAATTATTGTTGAGTATATTTAGTTTGTCTGTTCCATACGTGACAAACATAACACTGCCCATGAAAAAAAACTGTTTTTTTCATGGTCGGTGTCTCATGAGGACTTCAAGATGAAGAACAACAATAAAAGCGTTGTTCCATTGCTTAGTTTTACCATGTATTTGTAGAGATTTGGTCTCATTTACATTTATTCCATATCCCTTCATTGTTAAATTTAGACGGGAGTTTGTCTCTCCTGCAGTGTGGAGTCCGTAAAACGTTTCCCCGTGAGAGAGATGTATGCTCTATATACATTTCAGTTATGGTGTACTTGTTCATGAGATAATTTATCATATGGATGCACTATCATTCGTCCAAATTTTGGCTTTTTAATTATTTGTAATTAAAATGTAATTCCTGGCCACCTGTTTATTATGGCCACGTCTCATGATTTTATTATGCCAAGTTTTCTTGCAATTGTCTCGATGAGTGCCCTGTGATTGTTTAAATGTTATGATCGTCTTCTACTGGTCTTTTTATCGCGCAATGTTAGTGGATGACAGCGATTGTAAGAACACTTTGCCACTTAAATTTATGTTTGTTGACGATCCCGCATCCATGGTTCAAAAGAAAAAATACATGGATGGTAGCATTGCTCAACAATTAGCAATGGATTCCGCTCAAACCGGTACTAGGGGTCGTCTTGAACTTGCTGTGAGGTATGAGTAAAGCTCATTGTTGAAGATCACATGGTGACTTCAAGATGAAGAACTATAATAAAAGCGTTGTTCCATTACTTGGTTTTACCATGTATATGTAGAGATTTTGTCTCGTTTGCATTTACTCCATCTCCCTTCATTGTTAATTTGTCAGTCTGGTAATAAAAGATATTAACGGTTTTTTTCTCATAATGTGCTCTCACCAGACCAGAATTACTGGATAATTTTTCTTTTTTAGGTACATCACCAGAAAAATGACAGATCAAGCGCTTTTTTCCATCGTTTTTAAATAAACTTTTTTACGATATTCATAAAGCATTTGATTTGTAAGTTGTAACACTATTGAATTATTTGTCGTGAGAATCTAGCAATGAAAATGGTTTTGCACACTCATTTTGAAGACAGACATATTCGACAAAGGCAACTCCATATATAAACTGTCAAACCACTGTTGCATAATTGCATTTCTACAAAGATAACTATTTGATCAACTTATGTCTCTTCAACAGAAATAATTCGACGCATTTGGAAGACATATTCAAACGATGTTACCATCCTATCAAAATTATACTTGTTTTCCAATCACAATTGTATCTCAATAAAATAAAAGGTGCCAGATCCTTCAATTTCATTGTTGAAACAACAATTATTGAAAAATGTGAAGTTTCGATAATATACATATATTGATGATGTTCTTTCCATAAATACGCATCTCTTGCTAAATTGGCCCCACTGACATATCGGAAATAACAGAAACCATTAAAATCACATCTTTTTGGACTTACATATTGATCCGCGAGTTCGACGAAAATTGTCATCTCAATACTGAAATATACTATAACAAGGACGATCTTTATTTAAAAATTATCAATTTCCCTAATATGGACAGTAATATTGTAGCTTCTCCTGCTTACGGATACATCGGCAGTGTATGTTTCATAGTTGATTCGTTACGCGAAAGCTAGCACTAATTATACAAACTTTCTCATTAGAAATGTTTATCTCAGTGACAGCCTTATGAATCAAGGCCCCCAAAATTCCGTCTCGTACAATAATTTAAAAAGATCTTCAATAGATATCAGTCCCTTATTGAAAAATGTGAAGTTTCGGTCCGAACTCTGATACCCAATAGTTGTACTAAAACAATTTTACTAAGACCAAAGTTTTGTTTGTACTATTCAAATTATCAAATGATAAAAAATTAAAGGGAAATTATCCATTAACGCTTCAAATTTTGTCACCGAAATGTTATAGTATACAAGTTTTGGGTGATTAAGATAAAAGGATTCTGATTCCCGAACATAATAGGATACTGAGTACCACAGTTATCATCCGCAAAGTCTTTCACTACTTCGGTGCCGATCCAAAAACAGGTGTTTTGAAAATTATCAGAATTATGTATAAATGTTTTATAACACTATCCAGTAACCCTTCTCCCTGCAAACGTCTGTCTAGTTAGTCTAGTTGGTTTTTGTGGTGTGCCCTAGTACATAGAAGCTTAGTGTACCGATATTCAAGTCCCATAATCAATTAGATATATGCAACTTTGAGAAATTACATGTGTACGTTCACATGATTTCCTTCAGACGTGTAACCGGATACGTCGACAGGGTAAGCATCTTCCTGTTATGCATCCATTAGCCGTCACTCGAGAATTGATAGATCTATTGGAAGACCAAACATTGCAGTTTGATCTATAATCTTTTTTTCACATTTTGAATCCGCATTGACTGAGAGTATAAAATTGAGAATATTGTTGATCTTGCACTCACTGTTCTTACTTTGAGTTGTTAACAATGTATTGTTTCCTACATTATTTTGTCTTTAGCCTTGCTCTCTCAACAGTATAGTACTTTTAAGTAAATGTTATCTAGACCCAAGATTTTCTAAATTGATCGACTATTATTATAAACAAAATAAGTGTTGCGAGGTGGTTATAAAATGTAAAAATACAATAGTCAAGAGGGTGGTTAACCACCTAAATTGGGCATTATAGCTTGTTTAGCTTATCAGTTGCGACCATGCACTCTTTGAAACTGTGACCAATTTAGGTGGTTAACCACTCTCTTGACTATTATTATAAACAATGCTCAATAGACGTTGAACAGTAACTGATCGTTCAACATTATTCCAAGTGGTTGTTTCCTGGTCATCAAAAAAGTAGGTAAATCTGATTAAACAGAAATCGAATCCACTCGTCGTATGAGATATCATTTCGAAATGTGTTGCCAAGCAAATAGTTAGTCAATAACTAAATATATTGAAATTGAGGCCGGAAATTGCACATTCAGAGTGGATACATGTTGTTGATACATGTAGTGATTTATTAGTTATATAATGACCTGCGTCACCAACGGTGACCGCAGGTCTAGGAGCCACTCGACTCTGTCCGTCCGTCCGTCACGTTACGCTTTTGCGTAATCTCAAACTCAGTCAACTTAAACTCGATACTTCTGAAGGTTTGCACAATTCTTTTTGACATATTGAAGATGTGAAACTCTTTTTTGTGAGTTTTGAATACAAAATGTCGAATTTATCAATTAATTATATTAGACATTTTTGCATCAAATTTTAACATAACGGTACTGAGTTTGTGTAATCTGACACTAAGAAACCTTATACCTGATGCTTTTGAAACTTAGCACAGTTGTTCTGGACACATTGAAGATGTGTACCTTCCTTAAGGGAAGATTTGAATAATGTTGAATTTATGCATTGTTGAACTCAGTCATTTTTTTTCATCATATTTTAACATAACAGTACCTGGTGTGTGTAATATGAAATATTCATATCTTTCACTATATACCTCTGAAAGTTTGCAATGTTGTTTGAATACATCGATGATGTGAACCTCCCTTTTAGGCCAGTTCTGATTAAAAAATGTCAAATGTATCCAGTATTGAACTTGATCTTTTACTTCATCATATTATATCATTATAGTACTTAGTTGTGTCCAGAGACGTTTCACTGTTTTGAACACACTGACCATACACAGCTATTCTTGAAGTTTTGCATAAAGATACAGAGTTGTTATTACTCCCCTATTGATCGTTGTCTTTTTGACATATTCCCCGTTTCCCTTCTTTTTTCTAGAGTATGTGCTTATTTGAAAGTTGTAACCTTTGCTGAAGTGATATGGACTATTTTCATTTTATGCTTTTGTTGAATTTTGTACATTTAATTTTTGCTTCTTTTTGTCGATTATAGTAATTTGGTGGAACTTATTAGTATTTCAATTATAACTTGCATTTGAAGAATGTTTTGGTAATACGGTTAATGAATTGGCACAATAATACATGACATTCTGATACTTTGGAAAAAAAACTTTCTCAGTTGAACATGGGTGACGGGGATGCAGGTCCAGACATGTAATTAGTCTTTTTTGTTGCAAACCTCCAGTAAGCTATTATAAGTAATAAGCCCAATTGAAGAAAAAAGATTAATAGCTTTCGCATGAATTTAGTTTTATCCAGTTTGAGGTCGCGATACTGTGATTCCAGGTTCATTTTTACTTAGTAATGATAAGAACATTTGTTGTAATTGTCTACACTGGTATGAATATTTCTTTTCATTTTTCCACGACTTTCGACAGCAGTTGCTATTGAGTTGTTGCCGGACATTACCGAAATAGAAAGGGGTATGTTTCGTGCCATAAACCGCCCAATTCCACCATATCTTTTGAAATTAATTTACCAAGTCACGACAGAAGCGGTTTACCATTTTTCGGCTGACTTTGCAACTTCTTTGTCTTTGTCTCTTTTGGATTGGCTCCTGGCAATTCTATTCGGTAATTTTGATATTACTATTATTTGCCAATGCCGAAAAAAATCACAAACAATTACTCTATCACACTTGTAAAAATGGATTGAGTAGATAAATAGTAAGTAGCATTTAGAAAGGTCATGAAATACTTCCAAATACAAGCAATAAGGCATTTAATTGTATTGCAATACAATATGAAAAAGAAAGGAAATGGGGTTAATGTTTATACTTATTTTAGGAAGTAACCTTGTGTGATTATGACTTAAACCTCATTATGAAAAGACATTCCAGCTTTGATATACTTAAAGTGTTATTGTATTAATATCATATGTTATTAAGGTTACTGACAGGGTATATAGCGTGATATACCCTGGATGTTTAGTAATATTTCCTATGCCGAAGCCGAAGGACGTATCATAAATACCCAGGGTATGTCATGCTATACACTCCTTCTGTAACCTGAATACTATTTATAGCACTGGACAAACGAAATCTGCGAAAAAGTCTCACACTTAAATTTTTTAAAATTTAACTTTCTCTAGATGAGTATCTCCATACGGCAATGAACAGGATCTTGTGGTGTAATCTATATTTTCAATATGCTGTTTTCATGTGTTTCAATGACAAGCAGTTTTCCGAATATGTCTTGAAATTCAAGGAATGTCGTCCAATCAAAGCAGGCTTAGATCTGTAAATCCGAAAATAGGAGAATATCATCTCGCTAGCTCGTGCAATATAAAATCCCACTCTCGATAACATTACCATTATTCTTGCAATAGCCCTATATTATAAAATTATGAATTTGTATCATTTACTACAACGAAGCAGAAGCAGATCCAGGCAATTAGAAAAGAGGGATTCCAATAGGATTGAAAGGAATTTTTTGGGGGGTATTTCTTAATAAAACATCAGAATATTCATTAAAGATACATGATTGCCCAGAAAAAAGGGGGTTTCCAACCCCCGGAACCCCCTCTGGATCCGCCAATGACGAAGATTGTAACTTGTCTATATGTCTTAAATTCAAATGAATTGGTAAACAGGGGGTCAGACTAAAAAACATGAAAAACATATCGTGATAATACATTTAGATTGATTTCGGATCTGTATTATTCATCATTGGTGAAAAATAGCGTCAAACACTTATTTACAGTTAGTAATATTGTCAAAAACCAAAGACTTACATATAGTCGGTCAACATGAGGTAAACCAAGATACTTCTAAAACCATCCTATTATATATAAGAAATCATATTTAAAGCCCTTTTTTCTTAATTTTATATTTTCATAAGTTTACAAAGCCGAGGCAAAATGTGATTAATTACTAGAAATGTTTGAGCCTATAAAATGTTTTTGGTGGGATATGAACCGTATTTAGATGGTTTATAATACTAACATTGTGGGGGTGGGAATAAACCAACTATGGGATTTCCTCCATGAATCAACCAGGTTATAAATAAAAAGAAAAAATATGGTCTTAACCTTTTTTAATAGATTATTTTTTTCAAAATAGTACTTAAAATATGTGGGCGGGGTGGGGACCATCTACATCTGAGTATTACCGTTAGTAACGACAATTCCATCTTATCATGGAAAAAATTATGGTTTAAGGATTGGGATATCAAACATTTTTATAATATTAAATATTGAGACTATCTCTGGTGGCTTCTGGTGTGTATCAACAATTCATTTCATTACCAGTTATATGGTTAGATATGGTGTAAGAATGGAGTTTTTAAAATTCAAAAAGCCAACTTTTATCAAACGGCTTTATACTTTTTACTCTTTCCATGACATCAAGCCAAAGGAAAATCAAATGAGTGGAGACACTTCACATGTCACAATTGTAGCAAAGTAAAATATATACAGAACGCATCTTCATCTAAAGAACCTAATAGTTTTACTACAAACTGATTTTTATTCTGCTGATTGTCTTAGACCTATTTACAAATGTCGCGGGCGATAAAATTGTTCAATTTTCAAAAGCAATCAATTTATATAGTAAGATTTAAATGTTATAATATTATACTAGTCCTCCCATTGTTTATTTTATATTTTATACTCTTGTTTTACTTGTATAAAGCTATAATGGTTTTATATTAATATTTTTAAAAATTGACATATTTGTTCAAGATACTTAACAGTTCTCGCCACGATATAGCTAAAATATTGCTGAAGTTGGCGTAAAACATCAATCAATCAATCAATCTTCCAGAGTCAAAAAAACAATTCCAGCGAGTTATCAGTAAACATCATATGAATCAACCTCAATGCTATTTGGAAGTTGCGTACATCAATCAAGTTGCAGGCTTGAAGAAAAGACTTACTTTGTTCCAAACGTTTATATTTTATCTGCACTATGACATAAGTTGTTGAAATGCGCATATGCAGAAAGTAAATTCACAGTAACTTCGGTATTTAGTTATTTGTTAAAAAAGGGCAGGGCTTGAAAAGGTGCTCCGAAGGCAAAATTTTAAAAACCCCGAAAAACTGTTTGCTCACTACTTGAACAAAAAGATAATTTTTAAAAGTACGCCTCATTTATGGGTAGCCATGCCTTGCATAAACAATTTTACAGAAACTCTGGTAATAAGTTTTCATTTAAGCTAATCAATTTATTCGTATGAAATTTCTTTTATATAAGGTCTTAGAACGGGACAGAGAAAGTGAAGGTTTGGGTACGAATAAGCTAGTTTAACCCTACCGATGGCTTTTGCTAGTGTTTGCATCAAGTCCGGATGTCCCGAGTACCTTTCGTTGTTAATGTTTGTATTTTTTTTACTATTATTTGCTTTTTCTTGTGCAGTTTTTTTAGACATTGTGACATGTGACTGTGCTTTTCAGCCATAGTAGGTTTTCCTGTTATCCTGTTGCTTTTATTTCTATGAAAAGAAAAAAAACAAGGAAAATAAGTTGGATTTCTCATTTTTGTTGGAACTTTTCATAATAAATGATATATTTTCACTGAATAACCATGGGTGCCTTAGAAATATACAAAGGTAGGACGATAAACAAATAATTTTTTAGCAATCAAACTTTTTCCCGTCTTCTCAAACTGTCCGTTTTCTGTATTTGATAATTAAACGTGTATACTCAACTTAAAAAAATAACACTATGTACGCAGATCAACAATATTTTCACATACCCACTTCGTTTTAAAATGGCGAAGCTGTTCATCAATTCACTTCGGTATTTAGTTATTTCTTAACACAAATATGAAATTATTAGATTCATCAAGATGAAAAACAACAATAAAAGCTTGGAATTACCGTGTGTTGACTTTGTCTCGTGTGCATTTACTCCATATCCTTTCTTTGCATATTAAATACTGAGGAAGTTTCTTGGCATTGACATACTTAAGTCCCGATATGAGACTGAAGAGCTCATTGTCTTCAAGCCTAACATGTGCTATTGTAGAAAATTAATTCATTGTAGTTTTCTTCAGTTAAGCTAGTATAATACAATGATTACTAGACAGTGACGCAAGAGGCAATTTATTTTGCTTCTGTGACGTAATATCATGAATGACATTTTATGTCATTGACCTAACAATGTCTAGAAAACTCCACAGTTCAATTATACATTCCAGAAAAATACATCACTTTTTGTAATAAACAAGGGACGGAGAGACCAATAATTAAATGCTTTACAACCATAATGAAGTAACAGTTGGAGTGTAATATTGTTTATTGATGTCTTGGTAAATATGTAAATCAGGATGAGAACAAGTTAATCAATTCAAAATATAAGAAAGAGAAGAAAGAAACAAAGATGGAAGGAAAAACCGGGACATCGAGTTTTGATTGCCACTGGAGAAAAAGAAAACTGGATAGGGGTAGAAAATTTAGCCTTTAATACTCTGATCTCTTTAGACAACATAGAAGGGGTCTTTATATTGCATGGAGCGTTGCGTTTCTCCACACAGTTGGCTACAATGGTTTGCGTTCAGGCTTTCCGTATTATGACCTGACAACCCCGCATAGACAGGGCAGTCCCCTATCCACCAACTGGGGACGAACCCGGCAGCTGTGTAGCCTTAGCCCCTGAAAACCGATTCAGGTGCCGAGCTTATGGTATGAAAAAAAAGTCAAAAATTAGATATTGACTATTAATTCTTTCTGTTAATATAAGGACATATCAACTCATTTTTAGCAGGGAATTCCAATGTTCTTATCGCAATGTTACAAAAAATATAAGGACATATCCACTCATTGTAAACAAGTTCTTATCGCAATGTAACAGAAAAAGAACAAAGGAGAAATATTAGAACTCTCTGTGTTATCTGGCTATTTTGAAAGACCAATATTTAGTCATTGATAGAACATTTCTTTCAGATAAAAGCCTTCTGAAAACGTGTTTTGTATTATTTGTATCTGTAACAATAACTATGTTAAAAGAAGTGTATGTTGTGCTATTCTTTTCTTTTGTTTCGGATGTGTTTTCATGCTGTGTTCCAAATCAATGGGAGGGCATGCAAGGAATTGCACATGGATTTATTCAGGCTGGAACACCGAATGTAATGGAGGTAATTTTTGGCACAAATTGTGCAAGTTTCTCTTTCCTCTCACGAACAAATTTCATAGTTTTCCTGTGGATATTAGGTCAAAAAATCTGGTAAAATATAACAATGCAATTTGTTTTACAAAAGAATATTCTAGATTAAATATACAATAAATTCAAGCCAGCGACATGATTTTGGTACCTCTGAAATTTTGCATTTGTCAAAATGATTTATCGGCGGAATCGCAGGTAAAAATATTAAACAAATAGAACTTAATTATAACGTTATTTATAGTGCTAATATATGCATATATAATTATTTCAAAAATATCAGTTTGATTTGTTTAAAATCTGCTGATGTATTGTAGGCTTTGTATAATATTTCATTCGATGCAACGAACAAGAAATTTCGCTTATCTGGTTCTATGAACATGGATGGAAAACCAATGGAAGAGATTGTCCTCCAGGATTATTCAGTGATGCCGGTAATTCAGTTTTTCTTAGAAAATATACATGTCTTTATGACCAAATTTAACTAATTTTATTATTCAAGTAATTGATGCAAAGCATATCTATAGGACAGTAAGCGTTAGTTAAATCTAAATTCACAGTAACTTTGGCATTTAGTTATTTGAACATATTCTGAAGTGTGATATAAAATTAGTTACATGTAATTGTAAATTTGAAAAATAAATCAAAACGAACACTTTTTTGTACCATAAATATTATTGAAATATTTGATATTTGATTGAGGCAAGTTTCTAGTTTTCTTCCGTAAATGAAAATTTCCGATGTAAGACGAACGATTTAAGTCAAGCTGACCTGTATTCGTCTAAACGCGGTAAATGACCAAACATAACTTTTTATTTTCATAAATCAAAAAACTTACAGTTTCCATGGCAAAATAACACAAATGGTGTGACTCACAATGGCAAATATGTTAAAAGGTTCGAAGACTTTGCATCTCTATTTAAGGTTTCAGAACATTACGGAAAATATAGCTACTTCCTTTGAATCAGAATAAAAGATCAGAAGATTTTTCCTGATAGTTTTATGTTTGTAGACAATCCCACATTCATAAACAAAGGAGAATTATCATGGATGCAGCTCTCGACATTTATCAATGAATTCCTCTCAAACCGTTGCTAGGGGCTTCTTGACTAACTATGAGGTATGAGCAAAGCTCATTGTTGAAGGCCTCATTTTGACTTCAAGATGAGGAACAACAATAAAAGCGTTTTTCCATTACTTCTTTCAATCATTTATTTGTAGAGACTTTGTCCCATGTGCATTTACTCCATATCCTTTCATCAATTTAAGACTGTACATGCAGCTTGTCTCTCGTGCATTTGATAGTCCGTAAATAAATTCCCCGTGCGAGAGGTGTGTGATCATTATACATTTCAGTTATAACGAAAGTGTTCTTGAGAGAATATCTCGTATGGATACATTATCATACTCTCAAATTTTGGCCTTTTAAATTTTTTTTCGTAATTTACAAATGTTTATAGTTCCCTCATCTCCTGTTTTTTATACTATTGCCAGATTGTTTTTGCATTTGAATCGATGAGTGCCCTGTGGTTGCTTATATGTTGTGATTGTCTCTTATGAGTCTTTATGTAGGGCAACGGATGACAGAAGTTGTAAGAACATTAAGTTAATTCCATGTTTGTTGACAACCCCGAATCCATTAACACCGGAGAATATATATTTATGTAGCGTTGCTCGACATCAAGTAATGTATTCTGCCCAAAGCGGTACAAGGGAGCCGTCTTGAAGTTACTTTGAGGTTTGCGCATAGCTCATTGTTTAAAGCCTCATGGTGACTTCAAGATGAAGAACAACAATAAAAGCGTTGTTCCATTGTTTGGTTTAATTATGTTTTTGTAGAAACTTTGTCTCATGTGTATTTATTCCATATCTTTTGATTGTTAACATATACCATTATATATCAAGCATGCTTTGTAATAAGGGGAAAATAGTTCATAATTATTGTACAAGCTATTTTCTTTCAGGGTAAGCAGTATGCCGTGGTGGGCGGTAAATGCATCAAGTCAGATCTGAGCGGACCTTTTCCACAGAAATGCCTAACGTGTAAGTACATGTATGTCGTTTCCGATTTGATTTTAATTATTTCACTATTTAATGTTAACTGAGCTCCTTTAGGATAATATCTATGCATTAAATTTGTGTGCTTTCTTTTGGTCTACATTTGCTGAAAATACCAGTATCACCAATAGAAAAAATATATTGACATTGTAAAGGAGTCACATGAAGGTTGTGGTGGTTTTGCGCTACTTGTCTGTGTTCAAACACGTCATAAGAATGAAAACTACATTCGGTCAATGAAAAATATATTAACAATATGACAATAGAAATTTCAACTTATTCCAAATTCATTTTTTGTTGATGCTTTCATGAATAATATGCGACATGCCATTTCCGACGCGGACTTTATCAGGGCGTATTGCATCAAAACGGGCTCATTTATAAATTGATATTTATAGGCGATTTCTTATCTATCTATACCAAATATCAATATATTTTTTCCAAGGTAGAATCTAATGGAAGTATCTCATAAGCTCCTCCACTAGTGGATAACTTTTTTCATTAAACAGAAAAAATAGACTTTGTTCTAACTACTTAATGTTACATGGTAAACACTACATGAGATATGAATACATTTAGTATTTAGTAAACCGATAATTTTTCCACGATGATTATTTTTTATTTAAATCCGTGTGCACGTACATCTGTCTAAGCTGTAGTTCTTGGCAAGTCAGTTCAAGTTGGTTATATCTGCCAATTTTACTAAAAAAATGTTAATTGGGAAATGTATGTCGTTTTGTATGTTATTAGGTACTTTTTGCATCCTTTTTGCACAATAATGTTTTACATATTTCAGCTGCAGCAAAATTGAAAGTTTCGTCATATTTTGGTGTTGGAATGAAGAAAATTATGGTAAATGAATATAGTGATATAATCGATGGAGAGATGACAGACATAACTGTGACAAAGAACTCATGTATTCCTGTCACTACAACCCAGAAATCTGCTAGTTCTCTTACATTTATTAACTATATGGGAATCACACCTGGAATAAAGAATATGTCTGTTTTTGATATTCCGAAGATCTGCATGAATGACGAAAATTCATCTCAGGTAGGTAATAATATGAACAAACAAGACAATGTTTTAGACTATTCATGTTAATAATTTCATCAGGAATAGATATAGTTGTATAAAATAGCACATAAACAGCGCAGAACACCGAACATAAATTTGTTTTCAGGAAAATAAAAGTAAACAGCTAAACATTAACAGTTAATTGCGTGAATACTGAACAATATGAATTTGCTTTGATAACGTTGACTAATTCGAAAAATGTGTAGGAAAATAATCAAGGACGTCACTTTTTTACAGAAATTTCATAGAGATAAGAAATAAAATATCACGAACATGACAGAACACTAATACGACAGAAGTTTTTTTTACATTACCGAATATTGTAAAATACAAAAATAAAAAAAAATGTAAAAGTTTTCTTTTTATTTCCGTACCTGTATCGTGCCCTTGTTTTGTCATTGTTTTTCTCTGTTATTTCTTCCCTTGTTCTCCTTCGATATTCTACTGTTGTTACATAATAAACAGTAAATGTCGTTATGCTGTACGCATGTTTCAAGGAGTATCCTATCATCAGCAACATTATAATAATAAACTGCTGCGCGAAGAGCGCATGACACGCCCGTGCACTGTCAAGTCGAACTTTATGGCATTGTTGGACCACAACAAAATTTTGATTGAAAAAAAATCAAACAGAATATGTGCCTTACCAAGATATAAAATTTAACAAATATCAAATTAAATTTCACAAAGTCCAAGGGCCATAACTCTGTACGAAATCTACCAACCGGAACCAAATTCATACTTGATCTGTATCTCACCTAGTTATACTCACATACCAAAACACCGGAAACCTATATTTTCAAAATTTCACTAAGCCAAAGGGCCATAACTCTGTACAAAATCAACTGACCGAAACCAAATTCATACTTGATCTGTATCTCACCTAGATATACTCATATACCAAATATGAAATCAATACGTCAAGTGGTTACAGAAAAAACTCCGGAAACCAAACAGTTAACTTACAAACGGACGGACGGATGGAGGGTATACCATAATACGTCCGTCTTTTGACGGGCGTATAAAAATCATTTGGAAAGCCATAATCCAAAAGTAGTCAAAAAGAAGTACTCAATAACAAAAAATTAAGTACTAAGTTCATCCACCGAGTGGAAAACACGGAATGAAGCCTTAGTATTTTTAGGTGTTAGAATTTTGATAACAATAAATTTTGATAAAACATACGGTACATTTTTCATGTCAGATAAGTCGGACTATTGAGCTGTTGAATACTCCGGGAACCTCTGGTCAACCAGAAGTGGCATCAGACCTATAGCTTCGAAATACCAACGTTGCATAATAACCAGTAAAAAGCGTTATGCTGTACACATGTTTCAAAGGGTTACCTTTTATCAGTAGCATTCCAATCAAATAATATGGAAAGTCATAATCCAAAAGTAGTCCAGAAGTACTCATTATCAAAAAAATATCGAAATATCGGCCAAATTGAGCAACAAGGACATCGATCAAGTGCAATACACAGAATGAAGCCGCAGTTCTTTTAAGTATCTAAGTTACATAAAAGACAAGGTTGAAGTGAATGTCATTTCGAACGAAAATGGTGACCATTCCGACACATAATTGTGTAGGGTAACATCTGTTTAAAATGCCACATTTACTGAGCTATCTGATCTCATTATGGAATAGACCGTTAAAATTTTAATTGGTCATAAATTTATGTAAACACGACATTTTAACCTTACTTGTGCATTCGATGCTCGCAACATGCCATGAATGACAGTTGAATTTTTTTTTCTTTTCTTTTCAGGTTCGTCATCAGAAAATAAGATCAAGTGCGTTCTTCCATCATCTATAATTGGAATCAATAATAAATTTGCTACTTTGCGTTAGCTTATTATTTGCCCAATATTTGTTTTGTTGTATTCACCTTGACTTTGGTATTATACATGTACAACGTCTGTAGGAAAACACAATCATTTTATCAAATACATGATAAGCAATAAAGGGATATGGAGTAAATTCACATGAGGCATAGTCTCTTCAAACACATTGCAAAACAATGCAATGTAAAACGCTTTTGTGGTTATTCGTCATCTTGAAGTCCCCATGAGGCCTTCAACAATGCGCTTTACTCATACCTAAAAGTAAGTTCAAGACGACTCCTATCACCGGTTTGAGCGGAATTCATTGCTAGATATCGAGCAATGCCATAGCCATATAAGTCACCCATGGATGTAGGATCCTCAACAAATATAAAATTTACTGGCGAAGTACTCTTATAATCGCTGTCATCTGTAACATTTCCAGTAAAGCTGGGGGAAATGGGAAAATATTTTTTATTTCTTGTTTTTGAGTATATATTAGAGTCTTTATAGCTTTGATCACGGAATGTTCTCGAAATTGATTGATTGATTGATGTTTTACGCCAACTTCAGCAATATTTCAGCTATATCGTGGCGAGAACTGTTTAGTATATTAACTAATTAGAATAAGTATATAAAAATATCTATATAAAACCATATAGCTTTATACAAATAAAACAAATGTATAAAATGTTAAAAACATCATTAAAGAAATTATGATTTAACTAACAATATTAGAAATTAGAAACTAGTTTAAAATTGATCTTTTTAAATCTTACTAAATAAATTAATTGCTTTTAAAATATGAACAATTTTGTCGCCAGCGACGTTTGTTAATAGGTCTTTAAGACAATCAGCAGAATAAAAATCACGCCTGATATCGGCAACATGTACACATTCAATTAAAACATGTTGAATTGTATAAGGACAATTGCATGGAATACATTTAGGTCGATCTTCACTATTGAAAATAAAACTTTATGTTGTTCTAGTGTGTCGAATACGACATCGGGTCAACATTACCTGTTCCCTTAGGTTTTTAACACAGGAACTGACCTGTTTACCGACTTCTGACTGTATTCCATGCAGTTATTATTTATTTGCAGATCCCATTTGGCCTGCCACAACTTTAAAATGTATTTAACGATCAAATGCTTCATGTCAGTGTGCGGCACTGGACAATCCGCCATCTCGTCGTCTAGTGCATCCTTGGCTTCCTGGTCAGCAACTGTGTTTCCATAGATCCCCACATGACTAGGGCTCCAAACATAAATGACTTTTTTGCCTAATGCTACAAGTGACTTGTAGAATTCGGCTATTTTCAAAATAATTGGGTGTTTTGTTTATCGAATTTCAATTGCCAAAAGGCATGAAAGCGAATCGGAACAGATCATAAATTTATTTGATTGCGATAAAGCTACAAATTTAAGTGCTTGAGTAAATTACGTTAGCTTCAGCAGTAAATATGGAACTAGAGGATGGCAGTCGGAAAGTTTCTGTACGATCTCCAAAAACGGCTGCACAGGCCACTCTGTCTCCATCCTTAGAGCCATCTGTGCAAGTATTCAGGATGTTCAGATTTAATTCTTGCAAATTCCTGCCGGATAACCAGAGGATTAGTATCAACCTTTTGTGTTTGCGTAGTTCAAAATTAAATGTTGGTTTTGGGTTCAGCCAAGGAGGTTTTTTGGGAGCTTCTATAGGAGCTATTTCATCTAAATTTATATTAGCAGATTCAAGGTGTGGTTTGATACGAAGACCAAAAGGTTGTATTACGTTTGGGATTCTCGAAATTGACTGTTGAGGATTTTTCCAGCTTGATGTAGATGGCTTTACAATAAATAAAAATATGCCCCGTAAATAGAGCACCCTCCCAAAGAGGCAAGGGTACTCGTTTGCAGTTAACTAGCTGCAATTTACGCTATAATAAATTTAGGAAAATAAAAAAAAACTACGTGTAGGGTTGGCTTCCCTACAGTCAAATTTTTTGTTCATTTATTGGGTCAGCTTTAAATTGGATTTTTTTTTCAAAGTCCAAAGGTGGACCATAAACGTTTTATCTGCCACGATGTATTACATTTTTGTTATCAAAAAGGGTCAGAAGAACCTTTTCTCCGTATAAAATCAAATTTCACGCTTATTCAAAGTTTTTCTATCTATCATTGCAATTAATCTCCTAGTTTTGAATGATAACCAATATAATATTTATATATTCCGTCGCAAATTATCACCTCGGGGTACTGCAAGTTAAATTTCACATGTGTATGTTACAGGGAATCTGTGTAATCAGGGATTACGTGTACATGTAATCCCTAAAAAATCAGGGAGTACGTGTAATCACTAAACTGCTTGAGGATTGCATGTAATCCCTGATTTTTCTTGGAATATTTACACGTTTTCTCTAACCCCCAATACTTCAAATAAAATGACATTCCAAATGGTTTTCATGGTTTTCATGGTTTGTCTATCAAAGAATTAAGCGTTAAAAAAATTACAATAACCTCGGTGTTATTTATGCTTGCAATATCCACCAAATTTAATAGTTCTGTAATGATAAGTATCGTAAGAATGTATTCAGAAACATTTTATTCTAATATAACATTATTAAAAACAAAATGTGAAGTTAATTGAATTAATTTGTGCAGGTCTCATAAAATGCCTTTGATTTCATAAAATCAAGAAAAAATTCACTTTTGAGAATTAAAATAATTGTAAAAATAGCTAATTTTCAAAATTTAAAATAAAAGTAAAAACGGAAATTTTCAGTTTTATAAAAATCAATAAGAAGGAAATCTTCACTCTATAGTCTGCCTATGTGAGCTTTTCCTCTGAGGTTAAATGGGCTAGAACTCAACTAGGCCACAATAGTCCTTTGGTAGTTCCCTGCAGAAAAGGTGTTTTTATAGTCCGTGCTATATCTAAGATAGCCCATAATGAACCCTATGGGAAAACACATTCAGACCTCATTTCTGAAATTACTCGGCCAATAAAATCAAACATAGCCACAATAGTCTTTAGGTGGTCCCTTGCAAAATGGGTGTTTTTTCAGGTTTGACTTTTTTTCCAAGATATCGCTAGGGTGACATAATTCAACATAACTGTTTATATATCTCATGTATGTTGCTGTTCTTAATTATTGACATAATTTTTTCTGATTCTTGTATGTAAAATGCAGATACACGTTCTTCTACTTGGATTGAAAAATATCAATCAATCATTCAATACTCTTTAATTGTGTTAAATATGCTAATTTTCATCAAAAGATGATCACAAATTTACTTGAGGCATAACACCTACGATTATTGACTGTCAGGGTAAACGTGTAAAAATGTTGAAAAAAATCAGGGATTACATGTAATCTAGGATTTTTAGGGATTTCACGTATTCCCTAAATCGGCCAGGGATTACGTGAAATCCCTAATTTTGTCAGGGATCACACGTAATCCATAATTACACAGATTCCCTGTAACCCAAAACAAAAATAAGTCACGCTAAAATGAAACACCATATTGTTATTGAACCTAATACCTAAGCATAATAATTGTATCAATACATCACTTTCCAAATGATACATTGTGACCCTATAGCTACTGTAAATATTCAAAATTAATGTTAAAATGTATTCCCGTAAAAAGTTTAATATTAATTTATCAGAACATAATTTCAGAGTATGGTGCCATATGTAGACAAAACACAGTTTTAATAAACTTTATTGCTTTCATCCATAAAAAACGAAGAGAAAGGATGAAAATTAAAAACTTATAATTTATTCCCGCTATATAAGATGAATAATTACAAACATTCTAGTCACATGACTTCAAGATGAAGAACAACAATAAAAGCGTTGTTCCTTTGCTTGTTTTAACCATTTTTTGTAGAGACTTTGTCGCATGTGCATTTACTCCATATCCTTTCATTCACCACTATCTAGAATGACCATAAAGTATAAAAAAAGATACTTGTACAAGGGTCTGACAAATTTTCAAAACTTTTTTTAACAGCAGCGTCAGTTCAAACAAAAAATTATCTTCGACTGTCGGACCACTAAAAAGTGACAGGATCTTGCAGTCAACAAACAGTTGTAAGAATTGCTATAAAGATTAAGTGAAAGGTCAAATTAGCAAAAGAAAAAGAACCTTTATATTTTATCTGCACTGAAGAGACATTAGTTGTCGAAATGCGCATATGCAGAAACAGAATTTGCAGTAACTTCGGTATGTAGTTATTTGCAATAAAATTCACGAAAAGATAAGCTGCACCTGTAACGCATATTCATTAAATGAATGTTTATATTTAATCGGGTTTTCCATCGGAAAAATCCGGTAATTAAAATGGTTAAAATGACGGGCTGCGGCTTGCGGCTAACAAATGGGTACCCCTTTGTCTGGAAAATCTACAGTATTTCAGACCGGAAGTTTTTTGTTTTGCAGAAAAGTAGTACATATATCAAAGGTGTGCATGGTACTTTGATCTTGATTTTTGATAAATTAATGTTAAAAATATCAGTTGTTGAAATTAGTCATATTTACGTGCAATTTTTAACAATAGGGTACCCCCTTTGTCAAGAGCAATCTCCTGCAGTACTTGAGACAGGAAGTTATTTTGCAGAGAAGTTGTACATATATCAAAAGTGTGCATGATACTTTGATCTTGATTTTTGATCAATTAATGTTAAAAATACCAGTGCTTTGTTCCTTCGGTATTCTACTGCCGTTGTTTTGTTGAACTTAGTCATATTAACGTCCAATTTTTAACAATGAGGTACCCCTTTGTCCGGAGCAATCTCCTGCAGTACCTTGAGACAGGAAATTATTTTGCAGAGAAGTTGTACATATATCAAAAGTGTGCATGATACTTTGATCTTGATTTTTGATTATTAATGTTAAAAATATCAGTTGTTGAACTTAGTCATTGAGACAGGAAGTTTTTATTTTGCATATCATTTGTACATAATATTTAAGGTGTGCATGATACTTTGATACTTTGATTTTGATAATTAATGTCAAAAATATCACCCCGAGGGAACCCCGGGATATAGAAATAGGACCCAGTATTCAAGGCTGCGATGTACATCCCCTCCAAAACTGGATGTCCGTGGTTGTGCGAACCCATCTTTTGGATAGGATGTAAATTCAGGTGCACGTGTTAGAAGAAATGCCAAGCTTCCTGCACGTAAAAGAACCCTTGTAGCAAGCTCTTTTTGAGTGGTCCGTAGGTGATTGACTACAAGGCTAAATTCTCCGCCCTTTTCGATTTCAACCTACTTTTACAGTGGCAGTCAGAATTTCCCGTCCCATGACCCTTTCCATACCCCAAAGTAATTATTTATTTACAAACTTGTTCTCGTCTTGATATAGCTGAAATATTGCTCAGCAAACGTTAAACAATATTCAATCAATCAAATAATAAAAAATATCAGTTGTTGAACTTATTCATGTTTACGTCAATTTTTTAACAATACGGTACCCCCTTTGTCCGGAGCAAATCTCCTACAGTATTTAGGACATTTTATTTTGCAGATTTGTTGTACATTTATCAAAGATGTGCATGGTATTTTGATTTTGATTTTTTGATAATTATGCTAAAAATATCAGTTATTGAACTTAATCATTTTTACATTAATTATTTAAAAATAGGGTTCCCCATTTGTCCTGAGCAAATTTTTTACCGCAGTTGATACAGGTAGTTTTTATTTTGCAGATGAGTTTCATAAATGTGCATAATACTTTGATTTTGATTTTTTGATAATTGATGTCAAAAATATGAGTTGCTGAACTTGATCATTTTTACGTCAGATTTTTACCAATAGGGTGTCTCATTTATTCGGAGCAAATCCCTCCTACAGTATTTGCAACAGGAAGTATTTTTTGCCTCTCAGTTGTACATGTATCAAAGATAGGCATGGTAGTTTGGTTTTGATTTTTGATCATTTATGCCCCCCCCCCCCCAGAAAAAAATCAGTTGTTGAACTTAGTCATTTTACGTCAAATGTCTGCCAACAGTGTACCTCATTCGTCCAGCGCAAATCTACTACAGTTTTCAAATTTTTATTACGCAAATTAATTGTTTTCATATCAAAAGTGTGCATGGTACTTTTATTTTGATTTTTGATAATTAATGCCAAAATCACAAGTTATTAAACTTAGTCATTTTTAGGTCAAATATTTACCAATAAGATGCCCCAGTTGTCCCGAACAAACCTCCGACAGTTTATTAGACAGGAAGTTCTTATAATGCAGATCATTTGTACCTGTATAAGAGTTGTGCAAAGTACTTTTATTTTCCTTTTCCTGTTGTTTAAAATCCAAGTTGCTTATCTTTCAGAAATAGGCTCTTTAGAGGAAGGTTTAACATTGAAAATTAATGAAAATTAGTACATTTCAAATATTCAGGGTCAGGATTCAAGATATACTGTCCATCTAAATTTGTTATTACTTCAGTACAGATATTATATGTTGCAAGTAAAAGTGGTTCAATTGAATTGTGCCCCAACAATACTCGTATACGAGTCTTTTGCACAATACTCGTATATAATTAGTAAACGAGTATTTTAAAAAATAATTAGAAAAAGTACAATTCTGGTACAATACTCGTATCCGTGTATTGTTTGCAATAATGGAGGGCAGTATTGGTCTTGCTGCTTGATTATTACTGGGATTTAAATATATTTTTTATTTGCTCTTTTTTAACACACATAGAAAAAGACAATAAAATAAACGATTACAAATCTTTAGATATATATTTATTGTTAAAACACCGAAACATACAGCACTAGAAGTCTTTTTATCATAACTGGAATCCCGGCATAATATCTTACGTGAGTTATTACTATCTTTGGTACCTAACTACCGTTATATTCATGTGCAAAATATAGTGCCGTATTGTATTATTTTTTAACAGTGATTTAACGGCAGTTTATAAATCTTTTTGTACCCAGTTGAATAATGAAATGTTTTTTTATATGTATATGCCAAGGAGCAATGTTTTGATTTTATTTAAGCTCTTATTTACCTGTGTCTATATTACTACGCCATTTGTTCTCACTGCTCTCACTCTAGACACTCTGCGACATTATTTGACATTGATTTACTATAGCTTCCTATTATTATCACCCATTTGTTATATTATTCATGTTATTAAAGGTGTGTAATAAATATTACGTATTTCACAATGATTATCAATTAATACTGCCATTGTATCAAATAATTCCAGTTGAATATCTCGCATGTAAATTTAACTTCCGTGATGTTAATTTTGGAAAGAGTTGTCCCTCTTTCGATTATAGTGTGCAATTGGATATTGTTAAAAATTATGCTGACCTCTTTTACCCTGTATTTCATGGAAACTTTTGTGTTATGTACGCAATCAATGTGTGACGGATTTTATCCTACTATTTGAGAATAACAAAGTAACATACCCCGGAAAACAAACCATGGTTTTTATCAAATTAATCTTCTGATTTAAAAGATGATACTAAAGAATCAGTTACCCAACATATATTTCAATAACACATCTTAGCTGGCTGTATGATGGCTACCACATGTGGCTCAGATCATGCATACTCTTCTGCAACATGTGATTAAACTGCTGGTTTGTAGTTTGCATTTTTTAAATTTCCATATAGCAATGTATTGTGGTGTTTGAAGCTGACCATTTTCCCGCATATATGAAATAAATCAATATAAGATCATATAACCAAAATAACATACACATCCGTTGATGAAATAAGATTTAAATCCAGTTATCATTTGATATGGTTGCAACCATATCTTTTCTTGTTATATAGTGGATACACAATAAACATCAGGACATCAAAATGGTGCTGTATAAAATACAACGATTGTAGTAATAAAATGATTATTGTCTCACATAAGCTATGTAACAAAGGGGATAACAGGAAACATCTACCATGGCTGAAAATTACAGTCACATGCCACAATCTGCCAGGGAACTACACAGGAAAGACACAAACAAGACAAAGGACAAACGTAAACAACGATAGGAACTCGGGACAGCCGGACTTGGGTACCAGCACTAGCAAAAGGCAGCGGTATGGTTAAACCGGTTTATTGGTACCAAAACCTCGCCTTTATCTGTCCCGTTTCCCTATAGTATAATGAATGTGCGAATAAAACCTAATACAGATAGACTACTGACTCCATGTGCATGAAATTTCAGGCGTTAAAATCTCAAAAAGGGCCGTACTGACCTATCAATATTTTCTGCTTAAAATGATGTATGAACAATATTCTAATAAAAAGAAATATCAATTTCTCAGGGTTAGAAAATAACAATAACCAATCAGTAACAACCTAACAGATCTTTCAAAATATATGGTGAATAAAAGGATATGGAGTAAATGCACATGAGACAAAGTCTCTACAAATACATGGTAAAAAACAAGCAAAGGAACAACGCTTTTATTGTTGTTCTCCATCTTGAAGTCACCATGAGGCCTTCAACAATGAGCTTTGCTCATACCTCATAGTAAGTTCAAGACGGCACGGCCCCTAGCACCGGTTTAAGCGGAATTCTTTGCTAATTGTCGAGCAACGCTACATCCATGTCTTTCTTGGTCATGGGTGCGGGATTGTCAACAAACATCAATTAAACTGGCAAAGTGCTCTTACAATCACTGTCATCCTTAGCCCGACAAAAGCACTAGTGTATTAAGCTAGTGGACAACTACAACACATAGACAAACACAGGGCACTCATCAAGTCGAATGTAAGAAAACTTGGCGTTATAAAATAGTGAGATGTGGGCACTTAAAACAGGTGGTCTGGATTACATTTCGAAAATTACAAAAATAATAGCCAAAATTTGAAGTATCAATAGTATATCCATATGAGAAATTCTCTCACGCACAAGTACACCATAACTGAAAAATATAGAGAGCATGCCTCACTGACCGTATGACGGATGCTGTATACATAGCAGGACATGCTTGTATATCATTTTACAAACCGAGGTATTTTGACCCCAGCACTATGGAATATTTCCCCATTTCTGAGTTCTTGCTGAACAAAAGTTTGATAGATCCTGTTCTAAAAACTCTCTTAACTGTCACTTCCTTTTAAAAATTTAGATAAGTAAAAATATCTCCCACCATTTCAGAGTTCTTTCCCTATCAAAAGTTAAAATATCAAATTCGCATTACTTACCGTAAGTTGCCGCTTCCATTTAAAAAACTGATTGTGAAATATCTCATTTAAACAAGACATCATGATATTTTGACCCCTGGTCAACTGTGACAGTTTTTCCCTCTATCAGTTTTTTCCCGAACAAAATGTTGCTTGGTTTTTTTAATAACTTGGAATCAATAACAAAATTTAATTTAATGCTTTATTTATTTAATGAGGATGACAAACAGCCCGAGGGCTACGAAATTGCTCTCCTCGAATAACAAAATACCGAAGTTTTATGAATTTAGATTCTGCATATGCGCATTTCGATCTTGACAAAGATCTTATTTAGATCTTGACTATCCATGAACTATAACTCTTTAGAAGTGATAAAAGTAAAATATCTAATTTTTACACGCCATGGTACTTGGATACCTCCATCCCTTCAGGGAACTTCCTTAACGAATGTTTGATAGATTCTATTCTTATATCTTAAATAAACTGTCGGTCTCATTTCAAAAGTGAAAAAAGTAAAATATCCCGAGGTATTTTGATCCCTCATTCGCTCCTGTACAGTACAAAAGTTTGATACCCACAAGGAATTGTCACTTTTATCTAATTATGTAAGAACAAGAGGAAAGCTGTCAATGTGACAGCAAACCGGGTTTTCTTTTACATGGACAGTTTATCTTACACAAGGGTTGACCCTGAATATTTGAAATGTACTTATAATTATCATTATTAAACCTTCAACCAAAGTAGCCTATTTCTGAAAGTTCAGCACCTTGGATTCTAATCAAAAGGAAAATAAAAGTACTGTGCACACCTCTGATACAGGTACAAATGATAAAAACTTCCTGTCTATTAAACTGTAGGAGATTTGTTCTGGACAAATGGTACACCCTATTGGTAAATATTTGACGTAAGCATGACTAAGTTCAACAACTGATATTTTTTTACATAAATTATCAAAAATCTAAATCAAGGTACCATGCACATTTTTGATATATGTACAATTGGTCTGCAAAATAAAAACTTCCTGTCTTAAATACTGTAGCACATTTGCTCCGGACAAACGGGGTACTCTATTGTTAAAAATTTGACATAAAAAAGACTAAGTTCAACAGCTGATATTTTTGACATAAATGATCAAAAATCTAAATAAAAAAGCCATGCATACCTTTATTATATTTACAATTGATCTGCAAATTAAAAACTTCAAATCTCAAATACTGTAGGAGATTTGCTCCGGACAAAGGGGGTACCCTATTGTTAAAAATTAGACGTAAAAAAGACTAAGTTCAACAACTGATATTTTTGACATAAATAATCAAAAATCAAAATCAATGTACCATGCACACTTTTGATATATGTACAGCTGATATGCAAAATACAAAAGTCTTATCTCAAATACTGGGAGATTTGCTCCGGATAAAGGGGGTACCCTGTTGTTAAAAATTTGATGTAAAAATGACTAAGTTCAACAACTGATATTTTTGACATAAATTATTGAAAATCAAAATCATGCACATTTTTTATATATGTACAGCTGATTTGCAAAATAAAAACTTCCTGTCTTAAATACTGTAGGAGATTTGCCCCGGACAAAGGGGTTACCCTATTGTTAAAAATTTGACTTAAAATCTACTAAGTTCAACAACCGATATTTTTGACATAAATTATCAAAAATCAAAATCAAAGTACCCTGCACACCTTTGATATAAGTACAACTGATCTGCAAAATAAAAACTCCCTGTCTCAAATACTGTAGGAGATTTGCTCCGGACAAATGATGTACCCATTTGGCAGCCGCCCGCCCGCCATTTTCATCATTTTAATAACCGGATTTTTCCGATGGATTCCCGGTAAAAAATAAAAATAGTAATGGTGCAACATGATACTCCGCCACGTTTCACAAAATTTTGAAGTTTAAATAGGCTATTGTTTTATAGAAAACAACTTACATACCAAATGAGAAGACAGTATGTTATTTCATTCACAACTTGTCAGTCAGAAACCCTAAAATTCACAAAATTTCAAAGTTTCAAGACGGACCGACGGACACACGACTGAGGGTAGTATTGATACCTCGCCACTACGTATGGCAGGGTAAAAACTGGATTATTTTCATTACGGTTTAATGTTAATCTATTCTCAGCATTGGCAGCCATGTTTTGTAGGAGTTGTCTTTGTAATGATGAATAAAAGGATATGGAGTAAATGCACATGAGACAAAGTCTCTACAAATACATGGTAAAAAACAAGCAAAGGAACAACGCTTTTATTGTTGTTCTTCATCTTGAAGTCACCGTGAGGCCTTCAACAATGAACATGCTCATACATGTACCTCATAGTAAGTTCAAGACGGCCCCTAGCACCGGTTTAAGCGGTAATGAACCTTCAATATAGTTAAGTACAATAAAGTCAAATTTTCTTCAATAGTTTCAGAGCAGATAATGAAAGGCTGTCCAATGTAAAAATACTAGCATGTTCAGCGCTGGCGACTACGTTTTTTTTTCTCATTAGAACGATATAAGCATCTTTGTAAATGACCTTCCTTGCATCATTCCAATGAAGTTTATTTCAATTTTTTCAATATTTTCAGAGCACATAACAACCAGAGGCTCCCAGGAGCCTGTATCGCTCACCTGGCTTTCAGTTGCCTTTATCAAGGAAACATTGTAAGTTATACAGTTGATCTTCAGTTTCTCAAACTTTTGTACTTCGAACACCTCCAATATCTTGAACTGTTTTTAAAGTCTGATCATGTTTTACTATATTTCTTTGTTGGGCTTTTTTTGACAAAAAACGTTCTTGCTAAGGACCACTTTCAACACCAGTTTTGAAACCAAGACGTCATTTTGTAAATGACGGTCAACAAACAATTTTCAACATCGGTTTTGAAGTTGCTACATCAATATGTATTTGGAAACCAAATTTCATTGAAATAGGAGGGCAATGTTGAAATTTCCCGCCTTTTTTGGCAACCATTTTGAAAATGGCGGTCAACGAACAATTTTTAACATCTTTTTTGAAGTAGTGACATAAAAACCTATTTGGAAACCAAATTTCATTGAAATAGGACAATGCCAACTTTTCCCGCCTTTTTTGTGGCATTTTGAAAATGGCGGTCAACGAACAATTTTTAATATCAGTTTTGAAGTTGCAACGTCAATACCTATTTGGAAACCAAATTTCATTGAAATCGAACAATGTTGAATTTTACCGCCTTTTTTTGCGACCATTTTGAAAATGGCGGTCAACGAACAATTTTCAACATAGGTTTTGAAGTCGCAACATCAATATCTATTTGGAAACCAAATTTCATTGAAATCGAACAATGTTGAATTTTACCGCCTTTTTTTGGCGACCATTTTAAAAATGGCGGTCAACGAACTATTATCAACACCGGTTTTGAAGTCGCCTCAGAATGGCAAACATTTCATCATTTTACAAATTAATCTTCATCTTCTATAGTTTTGGAAATGAAAGACGAAAAATAAGAATATTTTTAAAAATTAGGTGAAAAAAGGGCAATAACTCCTACAAGGGTTTATGGATTTTCTTCAAAATTTCAGGATGGGTAGATCTTGACCACTATCTGTTACACTTTTTGAAATGAAAAAAATAAAAAATGCAAAAATTTTGAAAATTTACGGGAAAAGGGTCATAACTCTTTTCAGATTTTCTTGAAAATTGCGTAGTGGGTAGATCTCATCATGCTGATCATTTTTACCTCATCAGATTTTTGATATCTTAATGCTTTTTGAGTTATTTGCAAAAAACAGTAATTTACCCCTATGTTCTATTTTTAGTAACAGCGGCCATGTTGTTTGGTCTACCCACATAAAAATCACAAACTTGAAAGTGCATAACCTGGTGATAATTCAGGTAAAGTTTGGTTAGCATTGGCCAAGTAGTTTCAGAGAAGATTTTTGAAAAAAAAAAAGTTAACGGACGGACGACGGACGCCGAGTGATGGCAAAAGCTCACATGGCCTGTGGCCAGGTGAGCTAAAAATCACATTTAATTGAAACCCTTGTTATTTTAAAATTGACCAGCAAACATCCTTAAGTTTGAATATCAAATCATCATTTTATTCACATTTTTATCGCTTAGATCAACAGTTGTACATTATCTACTGAATCAAAAAGGTTATTCGCTTTCAGTTAAGTTCATATTTCATTAATGAACAAATTGCTGATCAACAAATGCTATTTTTCAAATTGTATAATGTTGTAATTTGTCAATTTAAATAATGATATCAATTTTACGACATT
Source organism: Modiolus philippinarum (assembly GCA_002080025.1). Lineage (NCBI taxonomy): Eukaryota > Metazoa > Mollusca > Bivalvia > Mytilida > Modiolidae > Modiolus > Modiolus philippinarum. Next base: position 180,763 of record MJUU01020663.1, read on the forward strand.
TTAATTTTAACCCACCAGCTGGCTAAAGCAAGTGTGAGCTTTTGCCAACACTTAGCGTGCGTTGTCCGCCCGTCTGTCGTTAACTTTTCATTTAAAGAACTTCTCCTCTAAAACCCCTTGGCCAATCGGAACCAAACCTTGTCACAATTCTACCCTCATTTCTTCTCAGTATTTTTTTTAAATATCCCTCTAAAGGTTTGAAAGGACAATAAGAAATACAAGTATAACCGATATACACTTGTTGGTGTTCTTTAAGCTATGTTATAAATATGACTTCTTAAGACCATCTTATCACACGTCTTCGTCCTAAGTCGTGTTCTAGAAGCTCTTGTAACGTATGATGTTTATAATTTTCAGTATTAACTTTAGGACACCTAATAAGGTGATCTCTATTCTAATAAAATTGTAACAGAAATTGAGTGGATAAGTTCAAATTCCGGGCAGACTGGCGTCAAGAACAATGGAACAGATTGTGGCGTACCCAATTCATTCCCACCAGAAGTAAATGGGGTCTATAGTGATAGCGTTGAAAATATTGTATGCATATTTTGAAAGAGCATGAAGTTAAAAATGATAAACTCTTGCTCTCGATTTCTATGGAAACAGGATCGGTGATCCAACTTTTTTGTTATTTTGGGATTCTAAGTACATTTAAAAATTGAGAAATTTACAATATAGGAAGAAACTGTTAGATATAGGCCATTCAGCATGTCGTGAGATGATCTTAAGTACATCCTCCTAAGTCATAAGATATGTTCCAGGACGAATTTAGGATATAATCGAGAACATCCCCTCTTGATTCTCGTGTTCATTTTGAATGCTTTCTAGCGTTTTGGGGTTCTTTCTTATAAGCTACTGTGAATTTCAGCGTGTAATTATTCACTTTGATTTCTTCCCAATCTATTCAAATCATTTTATGCGACGAAAGCCAGATCCATTTTGATATTTCACAATAAAAGTGCATAAAGCCCTTGCAAAAAGATTGCTTTCAAAGATTTAAATAGACTTGGTACAAGCCCCTGTTGTCGTTTATTTATTATTATTTGTATTTTGCTATAAAATGAGCATATAATGTTCTTTCCACACTTATGTACAATCAAACAGTGTAACAAAAATTGAAAATCTAAAATAAAAAGCACAATGAAAACATACAAAAATTCCTACCATGTGTGTACAATTTAAACAATATTCCACATTTAATACGAATTCTAAAGACCTCAAAATATCATTTATTCTTAAAAGTACCGCTGTAGTTTTTGCTTGCCAAATTGTTCAATGATATTATTTTCCTAACCAAAATATAATGTAATAAACGTCGGCAATTTAGATACTAGTATTAAACAAATGTTCTGAATTTCATTTTGCCCCTGTTGAATGTTCCTAACTATTCCTAATCCTCAGAAAAGGTATTGATCATGTATATGCATGTTAAGGTTTATTTTTTAAATAGCAAGAAACGCAACAAGGTTTGGAATACTTTTTGTCCTTTGAAACATTTCTTCCTTTATAACTCATATTCTGTAACCTGATTAAGGCAAACTGTCAAGATATTAATGCATGCAAAGCAAATTTAATTTAAATCTTTTTGAATTTTTTTTTGCCAAAAATAATTAAAAATGTTTGTAGAAGTTGTTGAGAAATTTCTTTGTATCGTTATTTATATCAGATACGTTTTTGTTTTATATGTATGTTTATATCCAACAACAGTTAATCCGTATAAAGCTTACTCCGACCCTTCTACTACTGAACTCCAACATCGTGTTCTGTTTAAAAGACTGGCCACAAGACTAGACTATACAAAAAAATTAACAATAAACATCGACCAAAAGTGTTTTAACGAACAACTTCAACAAGCAACGACAACAGGTTGTTTTCATTTCAGTTATAAAACAATTCACAGTGTCTATGGCTAAGTTACACGACTTCCGTCGAAGAGCTAAAATCTTCAGACCGCATAAATCTTGGTTCGCAAAATAATCAACCCAAAATAATGCCTCGGGCAGTCCACAGACGTTGATACACAAAAATCGCACGTTGTAACTAAGTTATAGTTGCGCTACTTTCACTTTGTCGTTCAGCAAAAAGACACCTGTTGTGCATGCGCAAGCTTTATAAATTTTTGTTTACATACAGCTCAGGCAACCGGAACGTTATTTGACCATCATTAGTTTTATCCCTTTTAAACGCAGTTTAACAATTTTTTTTACCATTCTAGCAAAGACGCTCTTTATTTAATCCTCTGAAAAATTGCAAACAAAGACTAACCTTCAGTCTTACATTCTTCCGGTATCACATGACGTTTCCCGATGATAAATTTTCCGTTTAAAGGGGGCATTTTTTTTTCTTAAGGATGATTGCTGGTCACGTTTATGTATTTCTGTCAGATTTTCGGAATTCTCTGGTTTAGCCATTTAAAAGCTTAATAATGTTTCGCCCGGTGACCTCCTAATTTTTTCCTAAATTTCATTTTATACATCTTTTGCAGCATTCTGACAAAATTTTATTCAACTGGTGTTATTTTATCACATTCGTTATTCGATATGCATTGGTAATGTTAAACCTATGGAAAATGCAGAGGAGTTCAGTTTCCCGCCATTTTTTGAATCACTCGTATCTCAATAACTACATCGGTAACCTATCAATTTTTTGGGCTTCAATTATTTCTTTTTCGGTTTTCTAACCAAACATTTCATTTAATTGAAATCGTCGTTATTGTAAAACTGACCAGTGAACATCCTTAAATAATTCTTTCAAATGATAATCAAATTCTTTCAAATCTGTTTGAATAACTTTATTTTCTCATATTTATTGTTTTAATTTTCATTAATGAATAAGGAACTATTATCTCCAATATGGGTTTCCATTAAGATCCTTTATTGTTATTGTTAGCCTTGTTTTGACTCGAGGTCTTCCCAATGTTTTGATTTGTTCTACTATGAAGAGACGAATGTTGTCGAATAACAAAATACCGAAGTTACTGTTCATTTATTTTCTGCATATGCGCATTTCGAAATCAGAAACTTAATTTACAGTTAATCAGTATTATGTTATTTCTCTTTGTTCATTTTTAAATTTTGGAATGTCGTTACAACCGATCGCCTTTAATTACTCTTGGACTCCCTATCTATGCTTTATAATATACAACTGGTTGCAGTTGTAATTTGTTACGACTGATATAACTTTCTATTTTTAATTCTTCTTCAATTTGACTTACAAATGGAATGCGTTACAACCAATATTGATCGCCCTCTACAGTAAAATTTACTGTTTATTATGCAACTTGCGTATTTTTGTATTTTGTCACTTAGGTTCTGGATCAGTCGTGCATATGCAGAAACTAAATTCACAGAGAATTCGGCATTTTGTTATTCAGTACAATGGTGCTATCCTGAAACCGACCCTTTGCAAATTTACAAAGTATCCAAATTTTACAAACCTAAGTAGCAATTTCCCTGTGCATACATCTGTACTTTGCTATTACTGTTGTCACTTTTTGCCCTTTTATCATAAGTCCTGTATCAGCCATTTGGTCATGCTGACACATTTTGTCTCTTCAGTGCAGATGAAATGAAAATTCGGTCATGTAAAGAACTATAATTAACTACAATTTTTATATTTTGTTGTGTTTGATTAACTGATATAATAGCGTCAAGCAAAATGGTTAAGTCTCTTTTTCGAAAAATTTTATCCCCATACATCTATTTGAACATATGGTCGAATAATATACAGCATTATTCATTTTGTTCTGTTATTAATTATAGTCATTGGCTATAAAACTTCAAGCGAGCATTTCTTTGGCACATTTAGATCGGGAAAAGTAAATATGCATCAACAGATATTTGTTGTACTGTTCTTTACTGTGGCTGTTACAGGTGTGTTCTCATGTTGTTATCCCGAAAAATTGGAAGGAATTCTACAATATTCAAGCATACAAGATCGTGATGGAAAACAGTATATAATTAAGGTAACTTACAAATTTATACTTAACATAAATAACAACCGATTGACCAAAGGTTATATAACATTAATCGCAGGCAACCCTTGCAAATAAGCAGAATGTAATTCTGACGGACGTCTTTAAGACAATATTTTCCCGATGCATAATCATTTAATTTTTCTTTTTTTAAAATTTTTAAGCTCACATAGCCTGTTAACAGTTACGAAGATTCAAAAGTATTAAAACTGAAAGAATCTTCAGCTGTTTTTATGCCTTGAAACTTTCCATAATAACCTTGTTTAAGAGGCGTCAAGATCCATTTGGAATATCACTACTTCGAAATAATAAATTGTTTGAAAAAGATCAACTACCTCTAGTACAATCATTATATAAACGTTAATATACTAAAGGCAGTTCCCTTCTTTGAATGAAATTAATCGGAATTTCGTGAAAGTGTTCTGAGTTAGTAGGATTTTAGGAAAGGTTGACAATAAACAAGAAAAAAATAAAAGGTTCTTATGCATGATTTTGAGATACAAGCAAGTAAAATGCTACAGGAAAACATCCATTTTCTAGGTTTTTTTAAAGCCTTTGTATAGAAATTTGTAAGTCTTGAAAATAATGAAGAAATGTAACATTTCTTGAAATATTGTCCGCAATTCCTGAACCCTTCTAATTCCATCAAACGAATTTTCTTTCTCTTCTTAGTGTATTAAGTAATTACTTCTGTCTTCGCCACCGTGCACGTGTTGTCTACAGACATTACTTACGGAGAGCAGGAACGTAGTGTCATAACTGGCAACTGAAGTTTTGAATTTTGTATTTAATTACGTCTCCAAAATGAAGTTGGGAGACTTATTGTTTTTGTTGATTTTCTTCTTAATATTATCTTCCTATATTTCTTTAGCCTTGTCTGATCAAGATCTATAGACATAAGATGTGAAACTATCGAACTTTATTATAGGATTAAATACCGGTTTCAGGAAATTATGTACGTGTAAACTCCGATAGCTAAATAAAGTTTGTGAGTGACCTGCCGCATTTTATACATACATAATTTTCTTAAAACCAGTGTTTAATTCTAATAATTCAACAGAAGTTAGAAAAATATGTTTAATCGGAGTAAACGACGTCTATGTTTTCGCTGAGCAATTTAATGGGCAAACGGAATAATCAAAAATATTTCTTTCTTTGTTATTTATGACGTTGACCAATGGAAAGGAACTTTACAATTACATTTGCATGGAATTATAGCATATTGGCCCCATATAACAAGATATGCAATGAACATTACTTAAGTTGTTACTTAAGTGTCCATCAAGGGTACAATTCTGGGCTCAAAAAGTGGGTTTTCATAGAGGGTCTCATTGGGGTCTAAGCGTGACACGGGATCGACCGTTTTTCTGTAAGCGTGACTCTTGAAAGTCAAATTATTGTACGTATAAACGGGAAACGAAGTAGAGCGGGATACGTGAAATTAGAAAAAAAAATGGTTCGGAAATTCGGGAAAATGATCATTTTACTAAGCGGGAATTTCAGTTTTTCGTTATCAAAAACTTTAATGTATGTACGATTTACAATGAGTGATGTTCTGCAAGATTTCTCTGGATCTTCGACTGGATCCTATTGTTTTGTATTGGAAAATATATATAAACCGAAGGAATATTGGAAGGCCAGTATTCAAATCCACGAAGATCTGAGAAGTATTTTTGGAACCTGCATATGCTACCGCATGTATGTGAAAGTCTTTTCAGAAATAGCCAGACTCCTTCATAAGTTGACAGAACACGGTGAAAATAAATATTTAATGTCACGAGAGTGTCAGGTGGCAAACTTAAAAAGTGTCTTGTGTAGGCTCAAATTATCGGATACCCATGGATACCAGTAAAACGTAAATATCAGACATCGAAGCCAGCTCCTTTGGAATAGGAGCTGATCTATCTAAAATACAATTATTACAAGGTGAAAAAGAGACTATGACAGCTAATTTTAGTACAAGCTTACCGGAATACACAAGAACGCAGTTATGACATAACTCGTCGTGAATTACGTGCAATAGCGTCTGCTTTCTAGACGAAGTGCCGTTCCTTGTAAAGATAGATAATGGTGCCCTAGACTGGCTTTAAAATTTCAATAACCTTGAAGGCCTTATTGTGTCTGCAAGGTTTAGTATCAGTATGCAAGGTGTAAACACTTGATTCACTCAAAATAAAAAGAAGTCTAAAATTGTAAAACTGAATTCAAGCACTGAAACTTTGTATGCTAATAGGTTTGATGGCTTCAGAATCAGTTTTCCTATTATGTTCATCGTGTCTGAGTTTTGTCCAAAATGATCGACAGCTAGGTATTAAGTTTAACATTTATTTCAAATGCAAGTATTAATACATTCAAAGCCTTCTCTTCTTAGCGTTAACTGCTTACTTGGCTTACACAATCAAAATAACATTTTAACCGAAAAAAACGTATCACTGTTTACATATTACTCTATTTTCTAAATAGTGAATAAGCGTGATCTAGAAAAACACAAAAATGGTAAGCGGGATACGGGAATTTAACAAACCGTTAAGCG
>MJUU01020663.1:187294-247293 GCA_002080025.1 Modiolus philippinarum
CCCCCCCCCCCCCCCCCCCCCAATGAGACCCTCTTCATAGTAACTCAATTGGAAAATGAAATATTCCATGCAATTTCATAGAAAAGGTGCGTTTCATATCATAGATGGTTCCATGGTGAATTTAAATAATGACTACTGGGTCATGGAAAACATGTCAAAAAATGGAAATTTCGAAAACAAATAGCACTTTTTTGTTGATTGTTGTATTTTGATTATATAGCAGTTACATAAATTATAAGTGACCCCTTGCCCAAATTGATTCGACGGGGTTTGATAATGGGCGTTATCGACAGCAAAGGACTTGGTTGCCATGGAAACCTAAGCAGAAACTTGATATTTTGATATTCTGATACATATATATACATATTGAATTTTTAGAAAATCATGTTTTGTTGTTTTGATTGCAGCAATATGTATTCCTAGATTAGGGGTACCTTTGTCAAAATTTTGTTTGGATTCAGGACTTATGTAGGTAGTAACGGGTAGTGGAACATTAGGTTGCCATGGAAACCAAACCAGAAAAATTGAAATTTTGGGAATTTTTTTCTGGTAATTGTTTTTTGATTGCAGCTATTTGTATACTTAAATAACAAAGGGATACCATGTCAAAATGTTTTGAAAGGGACTATTAAATTGGTATGGTAATGGATAACGGAGCGTGTGATGAAAACCAAGCCAGAAAGCCCGTATTGGAGAAAAAGATATTTGATGATGTAATAAATTATGTTTTTCTTTTTAGCAATATGCATAAACCAATTTACAAGAGGAGAAACCTATCTAAATTTTGAAGTGGGTCTACTGTTGCCATAACCAAACTAAAAATGAAATTGTATAGTTGTAAAGAATGTTCAAACTCATCCAAAGCCCTCCATTACTGATATGGAAATCCGTTTGAAGACATCGAGTGTTTACATCCAAAAATAATTAATGCTATATATATGATTCTTTTTTTTCTTGTTTTTTTAGGGGGGGGAGGAAAAGACGTTTTTCTTGATTTGTTTTAGCAATAATTGTCATTAAGTATTTTGCATTTTACTGAATCCTGGTTACTTGATCTAGTATTATGTTGTGTCAAGCATTTTGGACTGTCCTGATAATTTTACTTGATTTAGCATTAAGTTCTATAGACTTGACTAGTTCCTTGTCCTGATCATTTTATTAGATAAATCATTGAATTTTACATGTTACAGGAACCTTCTTTGTTATTGACAACATTTCCCGGAGGTTGGATGGTACATTTTATCTAGTGCAACGTCACACATATATTCATTATTCAAACAAAAATGTTCTACATTGATATTCCCACAGAATGCAAAAACAAAGATTATGTTGCAGAAGACTAGAACCCTTTCTCTGGAAATAGGCCAAAATTAAACATGTTCATGTACTGCGTCACATCTAGGCATTTCTTTCTATACAGTTTCATGCCTTGCCTCTGATGTATTATACATGGTCGTTTATTACAAACAATGAACAGCATGCTGTCTTCATATTTTGTTACATCCGTTTTAAAATCATTTCAGTAAGGTTTATTTTAAACCTCTAATGCCCCGCGTATCATATATGATACACTACCCTACTCAGGTATTCTGACTCTCAAAGCCTTCTAAAAAATTACGCTGAAAATACGCTCATCATTAAATGAATATCTGACTATTTTGTTGTACGTTGAACCCCCCCCCCCNAAAAAAAAAAAAAAAAAAAAAACTCTGCATTTGAAGGTCAAAATTTCTCAGTAACTAAATTAAAAGTTGAGGTGTGAGATAAAAATTTTAAAAAGGCGATTTTTGGGCTGAGGTGGGCACATAAAGATCTTTCTCAGTAACACATCAGGCAATCAAGCGTGTACATTTTGGGCATAACTTTCATAGGAAACCTGTAGTCAACGATAATAAAAAAAAGTAATTTTAGAACAATCTGAGGTAAATGCTAAATTTTCGACGGTAGCTGTTGTCAGCGTAAAGCATTCTACGTCCCTTTGTGTCATTATTTTGAGTATTTTGGTTTCCATGGTAAACAAAAAGACGGAATTTCATCAAAATAGCACTTTTGAAGAGGGTAGCAGACTTGAGTCCTCCTCCCACTCCACAACCACACAACCTAAAACCTTCCTTGATAGAGCTCATTTGCTTACAAATAGACTACTTAAGCAAGGGTACAATACAAAAAACTTAAAAGTCATCACTACAGAAGTCTTACGACCGACATCACGATCTGTTTCCCAAATGACAACAGCTCTTTCCCTCTACAACTAAGGTTTGTTTTCCTTTATCGGATTTGACTTTACTACCGGAGTTGACATGTTCAACACGGCGGGTGTCTTATAGGAAGCTGGAGATGCTTACTCTACCGGTTCACATGATCTCACCCATGGTTTTTATTGGGTCCGTTTTGTTCATCTGTGTGTGTGTGTCTTCATTTTTCTTTTTTTTTGTCCCGTACTCAAGTGGTGTCCTTGTTTCTTAGTGTTTCCGATGTTGCCTTTGTCCATGGATTGTTCACATTGACTGACGGTTCGGTTCTAACTTACTTTACACAGATGTAACTTTATGCTGCTGATGTAAGTTCATTACTATATTTCATCTCATTTGCATATAATTTGCAAATAAACGAAAACGACAAAATCAATAAAAAATACTTTGGGATTAGAGGGTTAATTCAAAAAATAAGTCACCTGAATGATTGCAAAATTGTATGATAATGTGGTGCCCGTTTCAGGTTTCTGCTGATTGTTTATAAAGTTTTGTTTGTTTTAGGGAACTTATAATTTTTCGTGGGATACCATTGACGAGAGGGTTTTCACATCTGGAACAACTTACGTGAATGGAACATTTAAGCATCAGATTACTATTATCCAACATTTTGCGGCCCCGGTAAGTTTGTTACACACAAATGTACTAACGACCAAATACTATAAAAACTGAGTAAAAACACAAATACCGAAATTGTTTTATTTAGGATATCTATTTCGACAACTTTAGTCTCTTTCATTCTTTTAAAAAATTAAACATTTTGAAGATCAAAAATCCAAATATAAAAGAGATGGAAAATCAATAACCCTAAGGGACCTAGAAACAATGTTAAATGTTAACCTTAGCTAACGACAGAGGTTTGTTTTAAGGTGATTCCCATTAGATTTAATTGGCGTATTCAAATGTTCTTTTTTCGGGCCGACTTCGAAATACTTGAAGAATGGACTGGTCGTACTCTTTGTTACTGATTGTCAATCGAGGTACCAGCAAGCACTGGTGAAAAAAAACATTAAATACCGAAATTTTGTCAATTTTAGTCTTGCATATGGCACTAACGGTGCTTTAGTGAAGACAAACATTTAGCGAAAAAACATCATGCAATTAGGAAATGCTGGTAGATTACAAACAGTCTAAACTGGTAACTTTATTCACATACGTATTATAAAGTGTGATGCAATTATAAAAAAATAAGTATAACATGAAATATAAATAAAAGAGAAAACGGAACATACCTTAGAAGGATAAAGAAATTGACTAGACAGAATTTAACGTTATCATGAAGGCAGGTATTTCTTAACCATTTTAGCTCACCTGGCTATGCCAGGATGAGCTTTTGCCGTCGCTTTGTGTCCGGCGTCCGCCTGTTGTCTACAGCTTTTAAGAACCGCTCACTTGATTTGAACCTCACTTGGCATGAATAATACTTATGGGGTGCTGACCAAATGTTATTACATCGATGCCGATCCGTCGTGCAACATGTTCGGCAACGGTCATATTTTAAAATTATTGCCCGTGGAAAAATGCATACAAGGAACTTCTTCCAAAGAACAGCTGAATGAAATTAAACCAAACTTGTCATGGATAATACGTGATAGGTGTTTACCAAGTGTTGTTACTTTCGTTCCGATTTATCGTCCAACATGACGCAAGCTCGCAAGTATTTTTACAATTGGACTTTATTGGAAATGGACACAGCGATCTTCTAAAGACGGTGCTAACCAAGTGATGTTATTGTGGTGCCCAACCGTCATTTGACTTAGTTTTCAATTGGGAACTTAGTTTCACATTTAACATCGGTGCTGACCCGAAAACTATTTTTTTTATTAGAAACTTGCAATATCTAAATTTTAGAAAATTTTGTTTAAAACTAGGTAGCATCTACTTCGTGCATAGCTCTTTACTTAGCTAATTATAGTTTTTCATTTAGGCCTTATTGATTATTTGTCCTCTTTCAGCTTTAACACATATTTCGGTTTATTGTGACATGCGATTGTGGTTTTCGGCCATTGTGGGTGTTTCCTGTTATCTTTTCTACATTAATTATGGTATTCCAAGTGTTTTGATTTGATCTGCACTGAAGAGACATAAGCTGACGAAATGACCATATGCAGAAACTAAATGGGGATATCAAAATTACCGAACAGAATTGTCAAGGGCCAAAGTCAAAGAGACAAAAAGACAAAGTAGGTGCATAATCACCGGAAAAATTGTCGACCGCAATGGTTCTGTCTTGGTACAGGCATTTCAAAAGAAATGATGGGTTAAACAGGCTTTATGAATTTACTTCGGTATTTTGTATTTGACTCCATTGTAAATGCATAAAATGATCTTCTAGAGAACCACTGAATGAACCAACATTGCATGAATGATTCTTAATTTCCGAAATGGCCATACAGCTCATTAAAATTATTGCAGTTGGAGTGTGTTATGGTCTAATGTTCATTTACTCCATAACCTTTTGTGAAATATTACGAAGTGCTAATCAAGTATTGTTAATTTGGTGTCAATCCCTCATCAACACTTGAAAGCACATTCAACTATATTTCCCTTTGAAACAACAGAGCTAATTTGAACAAAACTTAATCACAATGTACCTTTGTTGAAACAGTTCAAACTAGGTGTTTTATAGGTCTTCACCTTATACAAGATGGCAACCAGGGAAAAATGCAACTTTAATAATATTTGAGTACATTCAAAGATCTTCTCTGAAAGCACTTGGCTATTTGGATATAAATTTTTGCACGATTGTTCTTTTCAAAATTATATCTTCAGATCCTTCCCTCATAGTTTAACATTTGACATAAAGGTTTTTTTTAACATAGCTTGAAAATGTGACCCTTCAACATTAAAGTTTATTTAACTATATGCATCGACAATAGCCCAAGTGAGCAATATAGGCTAATGAGAGCCAAATTTTCAATGACAGATTCACACACTGAAAAGGTTTTACCGATGTCATGCAGACAACATCAGGTATAAATGGCATGCTTTTTTTGACTTGAAGATTAGCATAAAAATGAGCTTCCTGATCAAACCCTTTATCTTGCATATATCCAAACAATAGGAGATAAAGCAGCATAAGCCCTTAGATAAGCAACATAAGTCCACTCAGTATTATTTCTATTCTTCCTATTCATTACAATACCATTTTCGATCAAATGTTTGGGCACAAAATGATACCATTGATATCGAATTGCCCACTCACTTTCCTATGCAGAAACCTTCTTACCCCCATCCCCTGAACGTTTTGAACAGTATATAAATTATAGCTCGTATGTGTTTCGAAAGCTTGTTTAAATTTTGGGATACCTGTAAAAATGCGAAAGTAACTTCAATTTCTTTGAGTAGCATAGAAGATCAAGGCACGCTTACTCTTTCAGATCTATGTTTGCCAAACAACACTGCTGCTTCATCTTTACGTTTCCCCTTTGAAAATGGTAATAGTGGATTCCTCATCTTCATCCAGTAGAATACCGATGGAAAAAATCTTATGTAATTAGCGGGGCGAAAAGACGAAAAAAAGACAAAATAAAGTATGCAAAATAGCAACGTTAATTAAAAAAAGCGATAATTAGCGAGGCAAAAAGAAGACGATTAAATGTCGCTAATAGGCGGGTTAACATTTGTTGTGTTTTCGCCTCGCGAATTGTCGTCTTTTCGACAATATCATTTGCGTCTTTTCGAAGACGATAAAACGAAAAGACGACATTTCAAGGTTTCTGATAAGCAGGTAACATGTTGTGGTCTTTTCTCTTCTTTGGATTTCCAAATGTTTTGATTTGATCTGCACTGAAGAGACAAAAGTTGTAGAAATGCGCATATGCAGAATCTAAACTAACAGTAACTTCGGTATTTTGTGATTTGCCCCTAAAATTGTCGTCCTTTGGTACCGCTAATTTGCGTCTTTTCGTCCCAAAAAACGAGAAGACGACAATTTGCGGGTTCAAGTTTTTCGTCTTTTTGCCCCTAAATGACGAAAAATATACAGTGCGAAAGGACGAAAACAACGACAAAAGAATACCGAAGCAATAAAGCACGATATTACATAAATTTAAGACCAAAGACAAGGCAAAAACGTGAACAACAGAAGACGGAAGACTAGAGATACCACACACCCCAAAAATACACAAACTACAAATACAACACTCAAAACAAAAGCACTAAAAGTGAGAACTCTTGAAAATCAGAGTCACAACAGATGCTCTAGAAGGGTAAGCGTGTTCTGTTCTGTATACAGCACCCGTCACACAGTCAGTTGATCAATCCAGGGTACATGTAATGTAAAAATCGGAAATGTCAAACCCGGGAAGACGCGAATCTAGCTAAAAAATTTCCGTTTTCCATTGTGGCACCGACATTTCGTATCTATCTATGATGTCATAATGACGGCCATAGAATTTCTTAAGGGATGTAAGTAAGAATGGCTGGACATATCCCTGACAGCAGTTTTTGTGACAGTGCTCTAACTTTCTAAAAAGCCATTGTATGAACTGCAAGCTCTACGGTAAGGTATAAACTGTGAAATATACACTCCATATACTGGGGAGGTATGTATAATGCTGCCAAGAAAGGGAACGTTCACAATAGGGAAGTCAAAATCATCACGTTTGTCATATAACCTAGATCTCAGACGTCCATGATCATCAATGTATCACAAAAAGTATGAAGCAAATTGGGTGTATCGATTGTTACTTTAATTTCAAGCTCACTTGGGCATATCCGATGTAAATATTTTTGAATTTTGGATAATTAAGAGAAAGCACATCGTCTATATATCTGAAGCGGAAATTTAATGACTGGACTTGTTGTTTTTGTTGTATGAGCCCTTGTAAAAACTTTGCTTCATACGAATAAAGGAAAATGCCAGCAAAAAGTGGAACACAATTTGAACCAATAGGAAACCACATTCCACAAAAATGTTGTCGGTCAAAAATTCAAGCATTTTTATCACGTCGTTTTCACGGGATAGAAAATGACATTAACCAATCAGCCACAAAACAGATATTTACATGAGATAATATCTCATGTGTACACTTTGTTCGATTACTATTATCTAAATTTATATCTAAATTTATGTAAATTCTAAAGCCTAAGGATTAACTCCCTCCATCGTGGTTCTGTCCTTAGCTATATTTTATATTACTGATTATTCGGATTTCGTTTGGTCTTGTGCATTTTGAACAATTTTTGAAATTGTGGATTTCCTTTGTTTGGGTTCTAGTGCTGCTGATGAGGAATTAATTTCCGAAATGGCCATACAGCTCATTAAAATTATTGCAGTTGGAGTTAACATATGTGTTATGGTCTCATGTTCATTTACTCCATATCCTTTCATAAAATATTTAATACAGGAGTTTGTCTTTTATTGCAGTGTGGAGTTGGTAAAACAATTCCCCGTGGTAGAGATGTATGCTCTTTATGTTTCTTAGATATGGTGTACTTGTACATGAGATGATATCTCATGTGTACACTTTGTTCGATTACTATTATCTAAATTTATATCTAAATTTATGTAAATTCTAAAGCCTAAAGATTAACTCCCTCCATCGTAGTTCTGTCCTTAGCTATATTTCATATTACTGATTATTCGGATTTCGTTTGGTCTTGTGCATTTTGAACAATTTTTGAAATTGTGGATTTCCTTTGTTTGGGTTCTAGTGCTGCTGATGAAGAATTATTTTCCGAAATGGCCATACAGCTCATTAAAATTATTGCAGTTGGAGTTAAAATATGTGTTATGGTCTCATGTTCATTTACTCCATATCCTTTCATAAAATATTTCAACACAATATTTTACCTGGCTGTGTGACGGGTGCCATGTGTGGAGCAGATCATGCTTACCCTTCCGGAGCATCTGATAATACCTCAGTTTTTGTAGGGGTTCACACTGCTGGTGCTTTGGTTTTATGGCGTTCTTGTTCATTTTTGTTTATTTGTCATACTGTCTCAATTCGTGTTGGATATGATTTGCCGTGATTTTGGGTTTATGATTTTATAATTTCTGCTTTCCTCGTTTTTGCTTCGGTATTCGTTTGCCGATGTATTTCACTGAATTTATTGTTTGAATAACTATTGTTCTTAACAGTACTACTAAAAACTAAAAGGAGTACCTGTGATCTCTGTTTTTGATGCAGAAACATTGAAGTATCAGATCGGAAATAACTGTTTTAAGTTTATAATGTGGAAAGGTTGTATACAGGGTAGAAAGAACAAAGTGTGAATGTTATTGCAGTATGTGAGACTGTTCAAAGAGATCTTTGTAATTTTAAAGATTACAAACAAAAGATAACAGCTTATTATAGTTAACACCTTCAATGGCCGAAAACTACAATCAAATGCAAATTTACAAGCAAGCTGCTATAGAAAAACACAAATTAAAAACAAGAGACAAACGTAGAAAACAATAGGAACTCGGGACTTGATACCGACAGTAGCAAAAGCCAGCAGTAGGGTTAAACCGGTTTGAGGGTACCCAAACCTCTCCTTTCACTATCCCGTTTTCCTATAGTATAATAAGCATACGAATAAACCTTATACAGGTAGAAACACTAAACTTCCGGCTAGCTCAAGAAACGACCCCGCATCCACGACAAAATGGATGCATAGATTTAGCGTTGCTCAAAATTAAGCGAGTTTATTCCACTCAAACGGGTGCTACGAAGCCGTCTTAAACTTACTATGAGGTATGATTGTTCGTTGTTGAATGTACATTTACTTCATATCCCTTTATTTGTGCCTCGTGTATTTCAGTAGACATCGGCAGCAACCGTGACAGGCCTCTATATGTGTAAAATATTCAGGTCACTGTATTCCACAGCCAGTTTAACGAATTTGTGTAGAGTTTTCCGTCGATATCCACTATTACGTAAAGAATGCAATACTATTTTTCTAGATTTTTTTTATCAGTTTCTGACAGTTTTTAACAACATTTCTATAAAATCGAGGATGAGCAATGCCCTTTCTATACCCAGTAGGATGGAGCTAAAGGAACGTCGCCGTCAAGAAAAGGGAAATTAGTAATAGTAGTATCAATATAATTCCTTTTATCATAAATTCTATTTTTATTTTACTAGAGTCAATACTTAGATACAGAAAAGGGCAGTATGTAGAATCATTGTTTGCTTATTAAGTTTCGGTTCTTGTCGATTAATGAGCGTTTCTGTATCATGATAATGTTGTTTTGTGAGTGTTTTCTCGTCACAGTTTGTACGTTTAAAAGTTAATAAGCCGTTTGCGAGTCATGTCATATTTAGATATAAAATGCTCATATCTTCTTTAAAACTTCTCTTGAAAGTATTCAATATTTTTTGAAGTCTGCAATCTTGCGGTAAAAATTTGGATGTCAGAGTAAGGTTACGAGCATTAAATTCGTCAAGGATAAAACAAACGCGAGGGAATCGTTCAAGTTGAGATATGTACATCCCGTAAGATGGAGCTAGAGGATCGTCCCGTCTAGAAAAGGGAAATTATAAAAGTGAATTAAAATTATCCCTTGTATCATAAGTTTTGTTTTTATTTTACCAGAGTCAACACTTGGATACAGAAAAGGGCAGTATTTAGAATCATTGTTTGCTTTATTAAGTTTCAGTGATGTCGACACTCGGATAAAATCTAAAAACTGGGGATTGTCAATAGTAAGGAAATGGTCAATGTTCCTGTTGTTATCATTGAAAATTTAAATAAGTTTATCACTGTTTGATAAAGTTCAATTTTGTAGCTTTTTCCTTTGTTCCTGAAGTCCCGTTCGTAACAGAACAGAATAAGATCTCTTATGAGAGGTGCACAATTAGTACCCATGTGGATTCCAATGACCTGTTGATAAATGATGCCAAAACGAACATAAATGTTGTCTAGCAAGAGATTCAGTGCCTTAATTATATTATAACATGTGCAGAAGCAATGGGTTTTGCAAGTAATATTAAAGAAGTATCCTTGCTCTTTGTTACAGCAATTGACCTAAAGACCTGACAATTTGAAAAAAAAAACATCTGATAAATTGTCCCAATTTGGATTAATCAAACTAATCGGAAGGGTTGTATTAAGTTTAAAAATAACTGAATAGATGAAACTGGTATTTTTATAGATTGTAATTTATCTAAAATTTCATTGGAATTCTTTACACTCCAAAAGTAATTTACATCAAAGTTTTCATACGTATTTTTTCACAACATTTTATTACTTACTCTTTTATACAAGTACGTGCACTGGTTAAATGGATGAACAAATTTGTTGTAGAACAATTACTCGAAGCGGAAATAAAATGATGTTTGTAGGGATTTTGTGAAGCTTTGGAATCCAATATAAAGTACAAATGTAGGAGATATATCTAAAGGGGACATTTGAGCGTTTCTGTATCTTGATAATGATGTTTGATGAGTGTTTTCTCGTCACAATTTGTACGTTTAAAAGTGCTTGGCTTGCCCAATTTGTTTTGTTGTACATCGATAGGTGCAAACACATATTTTTCACCAAGTTCTTTCAGTTATGACTTAATGCTGTTTACAGACAGCTTAGCTTAGACAAATAATGATTTTCTTTATTGAAATTAATTATGTTGTTGACTTTACTTATGAATATATCTTTTAACGTATTAAGAGTATGTTTGTCTGCGTTTTCTTGTTTGCATCATTTTATACAGTGAAATGTCGAGTCTTTTATAATGTCAAAATACGCTTGCCAGTTTATAAGATGGGCGATATTGAGGCCCTTTCCTAAAGAATCGTCAAACTTCTTTATCTACAATAATGCTCAAGTCCTCCGTTTATATATGTCCGCAAAAGTCATATCTTACTACAGTCAATAAAGTGGTAAGTAGTTTTGATAGGGGTATAGCAGGACTACAATTGAACATGGAACAGGAGCCGGTGCAAAACAAGTCTCCAATAAAGTCTTCAATCTGGACATCACACAATACCCGTTGACTGAAAATAGTAGTTGCAATATGGTTAGTGTAGGATTATGAGATAATTGGAATTGATTGGTCTTTGAAGCAAGGGAGGATGTTTTGATTTCACTGTTTTATTGTGTAGAATGTTCGAGAGATTAATGGCATCCAAGTCTTTGTTAGCGAACTGAATTTAAAAAAAATGATCGGGTTTCAGCTTTATTTGCAGATGTTATTACAGGCTTGAATAGTCTGTGATTGGAAATGTCCCATCACAATAGCTGTTAATTCATATTCCAGATAATGCCATTCAATCACAGACGAATGTAAACATACTTTTTAGAACGACTGAAGTTATGAAAGTGGCATTTTCATAAATCAAAGATCATTAATTGAAATATGTATATGCATGGCAGCATAATACCTGTGTCCATGACTACGTGCTCTTTGCTGGCATCCATTGAAGATATTCATCACATTCACAGAACTGTATGCGCTTTTAATATTATCGGTGCGACCATAGGGTATTGCTGTTCCCAACTCTTTGATCCTGTAGAAGGTAATGTGTACTCATGGTAGCAATGTTTGTCTTATCTTATCTGTCACCTCGTATCTGTGTCCACACATACGTCTGTTCAACCTACTTTGGTTACCCCTACATAAAACAAGAGAATACTCCAAGCGGTAAATTAAATTTCTCATTAAGCATTTCAGATCATCGTAACTTCTGGTAATATATCTTTTATTGTTAAATGACTGGTAAAATTTGAGCTTATTGGAATTAGAATGTTACAAATTTTGCATGCGGCATGGAGAAATTGTGCCTTATGTTGGGTATTTAAATATCATGTAATTTGACTGAACAATCTTTATTCTATAGAACTGAATGAATTGAGTTACTTGTAGAAAGAGTATGATCTGAAATCAGTCAAAGTTGAAACTGAGCTACTCTGGATACCTAACTCGTGTCCGTAGCTTTATCGTTAAGGGGACCTTTTTAACCCGGGAGACGTCTCAGTCGGTAAAAGTTCCTTTAAATTCTACGTTCTCATGGCTAAAGTAATACTTAGCTACTGAGTGGATGATTTCTTTGATGAAATGGTACAAACAAGCAACAAAAGAGATAAGAAATCAAAAAAGAAATAGCTCTGTGAAACTGGAGAAACGAGTTCTGCGACTTCTTCTTTTACTTAAAGTTTTTGGAAAGATCATGATTATCAAAAGCCAAAATATTTTTTGGAAACGATCAGTTTTTCGCATATAAACAAACAAAAAATGCGTAGTCGATGAGAAGATCGGTGACTCCATTATACTTTCAGTGTATTCCATGATTACACAAATAAATTGATTCTGTTTCTCAGAGTTTTTGTCTGAGGATTCCATGATTGTTTGAGTAAGTAAAACATCGGAATCGAAGTTATTTTCAATAAAACACAATTATAATTTCCTAACAGGCTAAAGAATATGTAATATTAGAAGGTAAATGTACCGAGTATGACCTCCGCAGCTCGTTTGATATGAAATGCATGTCAGGTGAGTATATATATCAGTTTGATAGTAACAGGGAGAACCGAACCGTCAGTCTAAATCGAACAATTCCAGGACGACGGCAACATCGGAAAAAACAAGACGCCACATGAGCACAGCACAGAAAAGAAAACATGAAGACACACATATATACAAAGATGAACAACACGGACCCTGTAAAACATCAGGTGCACCGACCGATAGAATAAGCATCTCCTGCTTCTTAGAAGACATCACTAGTATTGAAAACATCAACCCTGGTAGTGAAGTCAAATCCGGTAGAGGAAAAACAAAATTAAGTTGGAAAGAGAAAGTTCTGTTGTCATCTGGGAAACAGATGTCCAATAACGGTCCCAAAGATCGTGATGTCGACCGTAAAACTTCTGTAGTGATGACTTCAAGTTATGGGTAGCATGCCCTTGCTTAAGCAGCATATTTGTGAGCAACCGAGCTCTATCGAGGTAGTCACTGTATCGACCACAGGCCCTTGAGTAGCGAATGAGTTTGGGGATATAAACTCCATATGCTGGCGCTTTTGGAATATTGCTACAATGAAAAAGGAAAATAGACTAATGGAAAAGTGAAGTCATCGCGTTTGTCATACAGCCTAGTTTGTAGTGTGCCTCTGTTGTCAATGTTTCAATTGCAAAATAATGAAGGTCAAGAAAGGCCGATATGGTGGTATCTGTAATATCTTTTATTTCGAGCTCTGTATTTAGTTATTTGTTACCATCCACTGGGTCGATGCCTCTGTTGGTTGACTTCTAGCCCTCGATGGTATTTACCAGTCCAGTAGTCAGTACTTCGGTGTTAAACCCAAAGCCGATTCTAAATGGAACCTTGCAATATCTAAATTTTTGTAAATTTTGTTGAAAACTAAGAAGTATATGTACATGTATCTCCCTCACGCAAAGCTCTGTCCTTGGCTGATTTTGGCTTTACATTTAGATCATTTTGGGTGTTTGTTCTCTCTCAGTTGTTGTACATCTTTGAGTTTATGGTTTCCGAACGTTTAGATTTTATTTGCACTGAAGAGACACAAGTTGTCGAAATGCGCATATGCAGAATATAAATTCACAGTAACTTCGGTATTTAGTTATTGGATAGATAAGATGAAGGAAATTCACCAAAGCGAGGGTTGTTCAGTGATAAAATATCTGCGTTTTGTCGCTGTCTAACGTCATTGTTTTTCTTTGTTCTCGTTTTGATCATGTCTTTGGACTTCGATTCATGTAACTAACAATCCTTCGTTCCTTCAGTATTCTACTGCCGTCGTTAACTGCGCCTTCAAAAGACACACATACATGTAGTCTGAAATCCGATTGTATTGAAACACTGGAATATGAGCTTTCTTTTGGAAAAGACATAAATGTCGATTGTCAAGCCCTGTAAAATTTACTTATCACAAAATATTATGATCTGTGATCTGTTATGTGCATGTGACATATATTGATATGACAAATCACATTTGTTAAAAATTAGGGTATTTCCACTTTCCAAGGTGAAGACCTTTCTGTATTTCGTCTGATTATTATTCGTTTTTTCTGCCAAATTTTTCATATATTGGTTGGACATATCTTTTGATACTTTTGGACAATGATACATATAATCCACAAAAGACAAGAATTAGGCAAGGGTCGAAAATTTCGTTCATCTCCCCTGGTCCGCAGAACAATCACAGAAATCATAAGAGAAAGCTGATAAAGTGTAATGATCCCAAATCCATGTTTACAAAATCATGGATGTAGCTTTGTCTCTCATGCATTTATTCTATACTCGTTCTTTGCTTAACGACAAAATGTGTGACAAACCTTCATTACATTTGACCCAAACTCTACTGTGACCGTTCATGAGTTATAATCTCTGAAATAAAGAGTGCTGTGAAGCAGTTCGTGTAAGCATAAATAAAAAACAAGTTAAAATTCTTGTCGAACTACGATAAAAGGTAAACAAAAATATATACACATATCAAAACGTAAAATGATTAATAAACAAGACCTAAATTCCAATCCCCAACTCTGTCTTCTAGTTTTTTAATCATTTTTACGTTTTGATATGTGTATATATTTTTGTTTAACCTTTTATCGCAGTTCGACAAGAATTTAAACTTGTTTGTTTATATAATCCCTGAGAGTTTTATCACATCTTTAAGTATGTTTTCTCGAAAACGGTTAGAGGTAGAAAGCTGGAACTTTTTTCCATTCAACTTAGGTGATTCTAGTGTGTGTTATATCTAAAAAAAATGCCATGGTCAGAGGTCATTGGTCACTGGATTACTAATAGCTGATAGAATTTAATGAATAAAAATGATCTACATTCATTACATTGGGTCCAAAATTGTTGGAGCAATCGTTTGGGTCTATGGACCAAAACAAGTTTTTGATTTCCGACTTCGGGTTTTTTTATATCACAAATACCATTAAAGATAATAAAAGACATTCAATGCGAAAAATGCTTTGGAAGACTTTACTTTCAAAGCGGTGTCAAAGTCATAGGTCCAGGTCCAGGTCACGCCAAAAAATCTTTAATTATATGCTAAAGTTTCAATAAATGTCCAAATCAAGTTTTCGATTTAGTGTTTAAATAGCTATATGTACGAGAACATTATGATTACATGCCTTGTATACCGCCCCAAGAAGCTGCTCTTTTTCGATACATTAAAATGCTGTTTTTATACTGCCTGGAATGTGATTTTTCTCTACGTGAATTGCCTTCAAAAGTTCCACTGCCATGCTTACGTAGACCCTGACACCAATTCATGTACCGAGTAACATATTGATGAGTGCTTGCTGTTTGATGAAATTAAGATGTATGGATATTTTACAATTTAAACTAGACAAATCATTAGCAATATCATGGGGAAAACAAGTTAAGACACAGTTTTTCTCAACCCTTTGTTTTAGACAAACACGATTACCTGGTTTCCCTATGTGGAGGTACATAGAAACAATGTCCACAGAAAACTTGTTTTGCTTTTAAATGAAACTAAGGAGTATCTCCCTCTTGCATATCTCTGTTCTATGCTATCCAATAGAGTTTTTCTGGTTATTTTAGCTCTATCATATATTACAAAGTGTTGGTTTATTATCTTCCAAATATTTTGAATTGATTTGCACTGAAGAGACATTTGTCGAAATGGCCATATGCAGAATCTAAATTTACAGTAACGTCGGTATTTTGTTATTAATCACCACAGGGCAGATGCCTGTGCTGATGGACTTCTAGTTCCCGAGGGTTTACCTAGCTAGTAGTCCGTACCTTGGTGCTGACCTGAAAACCGATATTATGTGGAATTTTGCAATATTAGAAAATTTTTGCTTGAAACTAAGGCGTAGCTCCTTCTGTTTTAGTTTATTTTAGCTTCCAATTTAGGTCTTTTTGGTTAATGGTGCTCTATGAGATTTAACAAAGTTAAGGTTAATGGTCCTCCAAATATTTTCATTTAATTTGCTCTGTAAAGAGACAAAAGCTGTCAAAATGGCCATATACAGAAACTAATAAAATGCACAATAACTTCGGTATTTTGTTTTTTTGTTTTTTCTACTTCAATAAAATATCTTGAAAGTAGTTAATGATATAGAATAATATGAACATATGAGTTTAATAATATAGAATAATATGAACATATGAGTTGTTAAAAAATCTAAAAAAAAAAGAAAAACAAATAAAAAAACAAACAGAATATTCTATCGGTCAGTCTTTAACGATGTCATGAAAGTCACTTGTAGGTAAAAACATTTATCAAAAAAAATCTTTGTCATTGCCGGTACACTAAAACAGAAGCAAACAATCTTCGTTTGATAATTTATAACTTAATTTAATTCTTTGCTCTGTTTCCGGATTGATTAACCTGAAAAAAAAATTAAAATTGTTGCAACCTTTCATGATGCTTTATTCTGACCTTTTTCCAAATGATAAAGATGATAGGATGACAATGAGCACATTAATTCCAGTGTATTTGAGTGGATAAAAGCAGAGGACCTCGCAAATGTTGCTTTAGATTCAAAACATCCGTTTCATATTTATTAACTTAACCACGATCACCTGTACTCAAGGCTAGCTCTTCGGTTTACTGAAAACGAAATAGACCATTTTTGCCATGAAGTCGTCATGTTGACCGTACATTTTAAGCAAAACGGTCATAGTGTAATTTTCTGGCGAACAAACTAGGCCAAACCAATTTAATTCTCTGTTTGGAGTCAACTTTATTTTTGAAATGTAGGAGGGTATGAGCAATCAAAAAATAAAAGAAAAGGCAAGGGAAGAATTTTTTGAAAATAACACACTTTGATATCACCAATGTTCATCCAAAGTCAGTTTTCAGAATTCAATTGAATCCAGTGATGATATTTTTTCATCATTGCTACTTTTCTTCCCATTTTAGTTTATGTCGGTCCTTTTTAAATATTTTTATTGTAGTTATTTATATTTGTGGTATTGTTAAACGACGATTAAAAATACCATTTTAATCGCAAAAACGAAAAATACCTCTTACTTGTTTTGATATAAAATCACACATTTTCAATGTGCGCGCTGACGCCAAACATAGAAATCAATTGTTTTGGCCTAACATGTTTCTTGTAAGCAAATGTCCATGAAATTATATACCAAAGCTGCCTCTGTGCTTTCATTGTAAGTTATCTCTTTTGTTATATTTTTGTAAATAACTAACTTTTGAAATTATTCAGCTAGTGCAGGATATATGGAGTCTTACTATGTTGGTAATGGAACGGACAAAATAAAAGTTAATGTATACAATGAAACAATAGACGGCTATCCAGCGGAAGTTGCTGTTACTGAGAACGGATGTGTTCCTGTGTCACTGTTTGAAGACGGTCAATTTCCCAGTGTTACCGACTACAAGGGAATCACGACTGGCATAAAAGATATGTCTGTATTTGATGTTCCGAAAAATTGTATGCCTGCACCTTCGGTAAGTTACGGAAGTAAACAATGGAGGGTATTATAAAATCACTCACAAATAAAGAAAAAGAGCCGGTTTTGTGAGGAAAATTCTTTACAAAGAATCGGGGAAATTCAAAGCACTGAATTAATATTGACAGTGCATGGTATTTTTTTTCTTACAATTTTACGTTCATGACTACCTTTAATCCTTAAAGAAAATCTTATGCATGTTTTCATTAGCAAGTGGTCATAATATTTCACTGACGTTTCTCAACGTTGGCACTATGAAAGAGAAACAACAAGGGCAGATGCTACATCATATCCTCAAAAAAGTAAAATTAACATAAGAACACAGTTGGACATTGTGAGAGATTTGCTCAGACATAACCATAAAAATATAATCATCAAAACTCTGACATAACTTGAGACTGTCATCATGTAACACGGGACTTCTGAGTCGTGTTCAAACCGGAATAAATTTCTGATACTATACGAAAAAAATCAATACATCAGTACATTGAGAAGGAATCACTTATTAATGAACACTGTTGAGCTAAGGATGGTTTATATTCAATCTGTTGTAGCGCTTCATGTTAATTGTTTTCGACAGTTTAAAGAAGTATTACCATTTACCCGTGGATTTATTTCCTTCAGAATACTAATTTTGCGAGTGCATTAAATCTTCTCGAAAACTGCTTTAGGAGATCATCTGTTATATACACAATCGGAATAAAATCAATTCAAATGCATTTTCGTACATTTAGATTAAAGATTCAGCCATTTGACTTGCCACTTGTATGCGATTTTGACAATTTTTGTAGGTTTTTGTTAAAATTCGTTGTATAGGACATCCAGAACCAAAATAAACTTGTTGCCATTTTGAAGGGCAAATGTTTACACGTTCGCAGCAAAGAATTAGTTTTGGTTCTCAGTGTCCTTTGAGTAGTACCATCTTCTCAAACACTGTAAAATAGCTATAAAATTGACTCAAAAGGCTATTTACAGCCATGTTCGACTGCTAATAAGTAAGAAAACATACAAGGGTGGCATAACTTATTTTTATTTCTAATAAGTACACATACCAGAGGTCACCTAAAAGGATTTTCAACAATATTTGAGCATATTCTGAAAATGACGCAACATAGGAAAAAAATTCACGCCTTAATGGCCATACTTCTTTAGATGAAGACTTGTCATGTAGGAACAATCATAAGTTTTTATTTCAATTTCTTAAATATTTTGGTTTTTATACCCCGCCACACGTAGTGGCGAGGTATTATTTGATACCCCAAGTCGTGTGTCCGTCCGTCCGTGTGTCTGTCCGTCCGTCCGTCCGTCCGCCCCCGAAGGTTTCCGACTGATAACTTGTGAACGAAATAACATAAGGTCTTCAAACTTAGTATATAACTTTTTTACCACAAAACACAGGCCAAGTTCGATTTTGGGTGCAGAGGTCCAAAGGGTTCTGGAGTTATGCCCCTTGAAACTTTGAAATTTTGCGATTTTAGGATTTCCGACTGATAACTTGTGAATGAAATAATTTATTGCCTTCAAACTTGGTATGTAACTTGTATACCACAAAACTCAGGCCAAGTTTGATTTCGGGTTCAGAGGTCCAAGGGGTTCTTGAGTTATACCCCTTGAAACTTTGAAATTTTGCGATTTTTAGGGTTTCCGACTGATAACTTGTGAATGAAATAATATATTGTCTTCAAACTTGGTATGTAACTTGTATACCACAAAACTCAGGCCAAATTCGATTTCGGGGTCAGAGGTCCAAGGGGTTCTTTAGTTATGCCCTTTGAAACTTTGAAATTTTGCGAATTTTAGGGTTTCCGACTGGTAACTTGTGAATGAAATAATATATTGTCTTCAAACTTGGTATGTAACTTGTATACCACAAAACTCAGGCCAAGAAGATTTTTGGTTCAGACGTCCAAGGGGTTCTGGAGTTATGCCCCTTGAAACTTTGAAATTTTGTTGAACGTGGCGGGGTATCATGTAATGCACCATTACTATTTTTTTTTTCTGTGGTATATATTTATTTCGATCGATCAAGAATCCAGTCACTTCGTCTCACTGGTATTTGAGGAGATCGTTTCCGCCTTCAATGGAAAGTCCCGTATTCGAAACTTATTATATTGATAGAGTATTACCTGTTCTCGACTGAAATCCCCGTGATTAGTTATTTTGTCATGTTTTAATTCTGAATTAAAACGCAGTCTAATTTGAGACATACCAATATACGCATTGTGAGCGGCAAATGTAGATTAAAATACGCTTATTGTGAAATTTGTTAACATTGACATTTTAACAATCGTTATTTCATTTGTTTACTATTAACTATCATCATGAGGCTGAAATTGACTTTTTTTCTTGTTTCAGAAAAAAGGAAGACGTTCTTTAATTTTTTCTTCCGAGGTATAATTAAATATTGCATGTAATATTAATAAAATACATGTAAACTCGTTAAACAATATATTTACTTTTCTGTAAAATGTTGCTATTGTCTTGAATCCATTGTGCTCTACAGGATACCAGTTTATATCTGTATCAATATACCTCTCGTAGCGCTTATAGTAGACTGATCTTGTATCATGCTATATTTGATGATGAGTGACATTATTTGTTCACATGTATGCAGTATATTGTTAATCTTGAAATTTGACTGCATGATGAGTGAAATGTTTGTTCACATGTATACAGTATATCGTCAATCTCGAAATTTATTTACTTATCTGCCATTTTTTTTTCTTTTTAAATTGCAATGTTTTACAACATCAACCAATTTTTTATATATGAAAAAGAAAGGAAATGGGGTAAATGTCACGGAGGCAATATCCAGGTTAAAACGACCCAAAACAAAGCATCTAGGGGTCACCGTACGGTCTTCAACACAGTGAGTAACCTCACACAATATAGCAAGCCCTAAATGGCCATAAAAAGGTAAAAAAGTGAATAAATCAATGGAAACAAACCACATCCAATAACCCAAATATCAAGAAACTAAAATTTTATAAGAAGACAAGGACAAGCCAATGAGCAACATATTCCTGACTTGGGACAGGCACAAAAATTGCGGTGGGGTTAAATGAATGGCTAAAAAATAAATACACAAAAAGACTCACAGTAAAAATCAAACTAGAAAAAAGTCCAACTTATCAAAACGAGTACCATTACAATGAAGTTCATAAAACATGTCTACTTTATACATATCAAGTGAAAACCGAAGAAAAAATCGAAAGGGGAAAATCTAGAAATATAAAAAAAGGAGACCAACCTGCCAAAGACAAAACACAAACATAAAACGGAACAAAACCGCCGTACAAGCATTGTGAACCCTCCCAGAAAACTTGAGACATCATCGTTTGATCCGGAAGAGCAAGCGTATATTTTTTTATTTGTAAAAGAGAAATATTGTAACGATTTGTTGACTAATGGTAACTTCCGTAACATTTCTGAATTGACAATTGTAACATTGTTTGAATATAATCTTGCTGTATAGTTTTTGAGACAGCAAAATTAGTCCTTTGAAAAACAAATCGCTTTACATACTGCAGGCGCGAAAATGGCGAATAACTTAATGAAATGTAGACGCCATATGGAAGAGATGTGTGAATATACAATACTTTATTCTTGTAAAAATTTGTTAAAAGAGGATCTAATAGGATTAATAACACTTGAGGGAAACAAGACCACAACTTTATTGAAGATTAATTCATTGATGGTCGTTTTTGAATAAAAAGAAAGATTTGATGTTCTGTTAATTGCCCAATTGGTCAAAATTTAGTCTACTTTGAAAGTCAGCACTTGTTGTTAATTGGAAAAAAAATCTTACATAGATTAATAGCAAAAATATTATGAGGTATGAGTGATTGCTCTTTGTTGAAGAAATGCTCTTAACTTACTGGTTTGTATATTGCGTGACTTCTAAATAACTTAATACCGAAGTTACTGTGAATTTAGATTCTGTATATGCGCATTTCGACAATTTATGTCTCTTCAGTGCAGATAAATTCTAAACGTTTGGAAGACCATAAACTCAAAGATGTTTAAAACTGATAGAGCACAAATAACCAAAATGATCTAAATGAAAAGCCAAAATCAGCTAAGGACAGAGCTTTGCCTGAGGGAGATACTCCTTAGTTTTCAACAAAATTTACAAAAAATTAGATATTAAAAGGTTCCAAACAGAATCAGCTTTCGGGTCAGCACCGAAGTACTGACTACTGGGCTGGTGAATACCCTCGCGGACTAACAGTCCGCCAGCAGTGGCATCGATCCGGTGGTAACAAATAACTTAATACCGAAGTTACTGTGAATTTAAATTCTGCATATGCGCATTTCGACATCTTATGTCTCTTCAGTGCAGATAAATTCTAAACGTTTGGAAGACCATAAACTCAAAGATGTTTAAAACTGATAGAGAACAAATAACCAAAATTATCTAAATGTAAAGCCAAAATCAGCTAAGAACAGGGCTTTGCATGAGGGAGATACTCCTTAGTTTTCAACAAAATTTACAAAAATTTAGATATTATAAGGTTCCAAATAGAATCGGCTTTCGGGTCAGCACCGAAGTACTGACTACTGGGCTGGTGATGACTTAAAAGCCAAACCACCTGATTGTGCTTGCTCCTCTTCCCCATTCAATTATAGTCCGGGTGGACACGTTATAACTGGTGACCTAGATATCGTAGACAACCTGAAACTACGAAATATCTTTTCAAAAGGTACCAAATTGCGTGAGCCCTAGCACATCAACTGGAAATACAACTTCAAGATTTTGATGGATGCAGTTGAAGACTATGCTAGGAAGTGGGCAAAGAAAGAGAAAGAGGACGTTGAGACATTGTCCGACTGGATCAGGTCCATAAAGTCATTAATTGTAAATCGCATCTAGCGCCTAAAACAGCTATGAAATCCAGAAATCCCAGTATATTTGAAGATCCCCCTGTAGAAAGAACTCTGTCCAACCTCCATGAAAATTACGTCATTGTCCCTGCAAGCAAGGCTTCTAACAACATACTGTTTGTGTGTAAGAAACACTATCTCGACTGCCTTGTGAAGGAGATGGGCATCGACAGTTCATCTGGAAACCCTACTTATACCCCTACTACTATATCGAGGGATGAGTTTGTAAAAAATCACACTTCAGTGTTAGCATCATTTGGCATAAAAGCTAATGATGAAAACAATCAACTCCCTTACATCTACTGGGTACCTAAACTTCATAAGAATCCAACAAACAGAGATTCATTGCCAGGTCTTCCAGATGCACCACTAAACCTCTTTCACAGCTCCTCACTACTGTCAGAGATGGCCTGAAAAATTACTGTTATAAAGCTTACTCCAATGTGTGAATCAAATGTGGATAATGTCTTACGGTACATATATTAACCCTTTAGTTAGACATGTATACTTTTTTTCTATACATAGATTGGGTTTTCAAAGACCAATGTTAGACAATTGTTATCGATCAAGATATCAGGCATTTTTACATCCAAAATAGATTAGTCAGACAAAACCTGTCATATTATGGAATCAAACACGTTTATTCAAAGTTTTTTTCCTCTTAGTCGTTTTAAATAATCTGCTTATTGTTTGAATACAAACCTAACCCGTTTTATCCTGATAAATCATTGTTCGGGGATTTCAAATTTCATTTTGCAGCTAAATGTTTACAAAACAATTGCAATACCGAATGAGCAAAGGAGTGGTCTTTACAAAAATCGATGTCAAAAGACATGGCAAAAACAAGAACACAGAAAAGAATGTCGTTTTACAGCTTCTTAGTACGGAAATAAAAAAAAACCTTACTGTTAAAACCAAGGCACGCACAGCGTGAACTCCCATGAAATTGAGAGTTACATCACGTGCTCCGGAATGGTAAGCATGTCCTGCTCTGTCAACAACGACCGTCACACTGTAAAGGAGTCAATCTAAGAAATTGGTAAAGTCAAAATCGGGAAGACATAAATCTGGCTGAGAATGTCCGCTACCATTTGGGACACTGACACGTCATATCTTTTAATGATGTTATGGTTACGGCCATAAAATTTTTTCAGAGATGGAATTAACATAGGCTGAATAAATCCCTACCTAAACAGCTTATAGGACGGTGATTTTGCTCTGTTCATAAAACACTATACAAAAATGCTCGACAGTAACGAATCAGCTGTGAAATGTACACTCCATAGGCTGGAGAGGTACATGTAGGTATATTGCTGCTATGAAAGTGAAAGTCCGCAATTGGGAAGTTAAATCGTCACGCGTGTCGTATAGCTTAGATTTCTAACGTCCATCTTCGTCAACATACAACAAAAGATCTAGGTACGGAACTGAAGTAGGTGTACCAATTGTTTCTTTAATTACAAGCTCATCGGGATGGATCTGATGTAAATATTCCTTAAATTTTGAATTATTAAGAGAAGGTACATCGTCTGTGTAGCGAAAGCTGAAATTGAAGGACTGGGCTAAATATTTTTGTTTTCTTTGGGTAAGCCCTTGTAAAAACTTGACATTAAACAATTAAAGGAAAAGGTCAGTTAGGAGTTGCGCCAGTTAGTTCTAATAGGAAACATTTTTGTCTGTTTGATAATGCGACATCCGAATTTGACAATAATACTGTCTACCCAAAATTCTAACATTTTGATAACGTCAGTCTCAGTGTACTTCTTATCTTCTATTGAGTCCGTGTTGTTCATCTTTGTGTGTGTGTCTTCATTTTTCTTTTCTGTGCCGCACCCATGTTGTGTCTCTGTTTTTTTTTCCTTTTTTTTTTTTGTTTCTGGTGTTGCCATTGTCCTTGGATTGTTCGCTTTTGGATTGACGGTTCGGTTCTCACTTACTGAATCAGTGTGGTTCTTAGCTTTCCCTACTACTGAAAGGGTGTATCTTTTTTCTCAATTTATAGTGCAGAAATGAAATAAAGAGACAACAGAAAACGTCTACAATGGCTGAAATTATAATTACATACGATAATCGCCGAGAAATATTGAAGTACTGAATCTGCAATTACTGTTTTCAGTTTATTGTGTGGCAGAGATGTATAAAGAATAGAAACATCAAAAGTTTGAATGCTATATATGGCAATGAGTTAGACTGGTCGGGGATAGCTGTTTAAGGAGATCTTTCGAATTTTTAAGAATCCACATTTGAGTCACCGCTCGTAGAGTGGAGGAAGCTTTATCGCAGTAATTTTATAGGCTATCGTTTACTACTAGTGTGAAGATAGCCCACAATAACAGTCGATAATAACCGCTAGCCGACAATAAGCCAGTCCACAATAAGGAATGATGCGTTCGGCAAATTTCTTGGAAATTTGTATACAGATCATTAAAAATGATAAAAGAATAAAGATTTAAATTAATATAAGTGTAGATATATGTTCTATTGATTCTAAATTACACCAGCTGATATGGTGCTCTCTTGGAGGTCCGCACTATGACCTGTGTCTATTTATAATTACGAATTTTATATTTTAAGGTGTCTACTTTGCATTCGACAGGACAGATTATTTTTAAAAACTTAAATAACACGGTGTTACTATGTAAAAAATGGTTACTATGTACAAAATTACTTAGATTGATTTACATAATTTTTACTTTGTCGTCGTCTTCTTTTGAAGGTCAACTGTCCAAATACAAAGAAAAGAACACACATAAATCAAAGAAGTTAAACATACGCATACTTTGTTAATGTTGGCTGGACCTTTCTAGGGGCTTCGCAAAGTTGGACATTATAGGGCAGGTAGGTACATGTAATAGCTTTCATTTGAACCATAGCGTATGATCCCTAGAAAAATTTGAACGCTATTCCATTTTCACTATACGAACTTAGGAAATTTGGTCCCAAAATTTTCGAACGGGTCTAGGGATCATACGCTATAGCTCAAATGAAAGTTATAACATGTACTTACCAGCCACATAATGCCCGACTTTGCGAAGCCCCTAGCAAGGTCCAACCTACATTAGCCAAGTTGGTCCAAATCGGTATTCTTTGATGTAGGGTACCATCTATGGAACAACGTCCGAATTTTGTATGGGTCTGGGAGTCATACGCTACAGCTCAAATGAATCAAATAAAAGCTATTACATGTACCTACCTGCCACTAAAGCCCAACTTTGCAAAGCCCCTAGAAAGTTCCAGCCCGCATTACCAAAGTTGGTCCAAATTGGCGTTTTCACTATACGAACCTAGGGTACCCTCCGTAAATTCGGTCCCAAAATTTCGTACGGGTCTAGGGATCATACGCTATAGCTCAAATGAAAGCTATTACATGCAGCTACCTGCCACATAATACCCAACTTTGTGAAGCCCTTAGCAAGGTCCAACCTACATTAGCCAAGTTGGTCCGAATCGGTATTCTTCGATGTAGGGTACCCTCTATGGAACAGCGTCCGAATTTTTCGTACGGGTCTAGGGATCATACGCTTCTACTCAAATGAAAGCTATTACATGTACCTACCTGTCCCTTTAAGTCCAACTTTGCGAAGCCTGTAGAAAGGTCCAGCCAACATTACAAAAGTTGGTCCAAATTGCTGTTTTCATTATACGAACCTAGTGTTTCCTCTTAAGGAGGGTGTAACACTGATTCACTCTTTTAATGTTAGTACAATGTCAGTCTGAATTATATGACAAAGATCCCTCCTGGTGAGCATCACTAATTGTGGAATTTCTTCTTATTATCTCCCCTTAATGCAATAGTATTTGATATACCAATACTCCACTACTAAGTAGATTTATCTGGCTGGAATGTTTCATTTTATGGATTTTGGTTATTTTACTATTTGAAAATTATAGCAGCCTTGCATTCCATGCAATTAAAATAATGTATATTATGTCCAATTTATTGCACTATTTTGTATAGCACTATTTTCGTGCCCCACGGATAACTTATTTTAGGACAGCCGTTAGATTTTCAGAGGAGTGGCCTTGGGATGATTTTACCTAGAAAATATATATTTTTATGCAAATCTTGAACAAATTATTTATTTTCACCAAATGTCCCATAATATATTTGTATTTTCAATAAAAATTTAATCTACAAATCAAAATTAATATTTATTTTTACTGGCACCAGGATTAAGTTATTTATTTACAAAATCGCCCAACATCCCCGCTCCTCTCTGAAAATCATATTTAAGAAGTCGTTTTAGTTACACTGCACATTTTGGGAAAGCGAATAGTATGCGTATTTTTAACTTTTTTGATTATCTGTGTTCCTTTCTTTGTATTTGGACAGTTGATCTTCAAAGAAGACGACAATAAAGTAAAAATTGCTAAATCTAAGTAATTTTATACACAATGACCTTTTTACATAATAACACAAAGTTATTCAATATTTTAGAAAGAATCTGTCCTGTCAGATGTAACTCTGACACCTGAAAATATAAAATTAGTGATTATAAATAGATCGGGTCATAGCGCGGACCTCCAAAAGAGCACCATATATGCTGGTTTAATTTAGAATCAATAGAACATATATCTTCCCTTATTTTAATTAAAATGTTTATTCTTTTATCATTTTTATTGAACTGTATAAAAATTTCCAAGAAAGTTGCCGAACGCATCCTTTCTTATTGTGGGGCTGGCTAATTGTCCGCTAGCGGTTATCCTGTTATTGTGGACTAGCTTATCACTAGTTCGTTAACTGCGATGAACAAAGTAGTGAGGAGCTGTGAGAGAGGTTTAGCGGTGCATTTGTACGACCCCGCAATGAATTTCTATTTGTATGCATTTTTATGAAGTTTTGGTACCTAGTTGATGTAAGTGAGTTGATTGTTCTTTTCATCGGCTTTGATGCCAAAGGAGGCAAAAAGTGAAATATGATATTTAACAATCTCGTACCTCGATAATGTAGTAGGGGTATCAGTAGGATTTCTTGATGAACTGTCCATGCCCATCTGCTTCATAAGGCAGTTGAGTGTAGGCATCTTGGACATAATGCGGAAAATCTGCTTGAAATTGAGTGAAATCAAAGTCTAAATCTACACAGAGATGCCAAAAGGCATTCAAATTCAAAGAACAGAAATCTAAATCAATATTTCCTTGTGCTAGATGAATAATACTTAGCTGCTTGAATTCTACACAGGAGTCGACGACCGAAAAAAAGAAGTCAAAACCCTTTAAAAGCAAATAGCGGACGCAAAGTGACAAAAAGAGATGGAAAAGTCACAACGTGTTAAATATATATGAAAAAGGTGCACATATTGAAAAGATCTGCAGTAATTTTGAGAACTGACAGAAAAACACGCAATAACCATTTTGGAAATAAACAAGAAGAAAGAAATTTTACAGAATAAAAAGAAAATTTAAGATCTAGAAGCTGAAATGACAGATTATAAACTTCAGAAAGGTACATTTGTACACTTTTGTAAACCGAATACAGCAGACAGAGAGAAGTATGAAATCGAAATAATGATATTTAAAGAACAAAATCGTGGAAATTGACCACTATAATAAAAGAATGTATGGTCAAAGATATCAGACAATTGATTTACAATATAAAACTACAATTTCAAAACCTAAACAATTCACATCGGGATTGAAATCGAGGACAGCATAGAGGATGTCGACGGGAATTTCCAATAGTCAAAATTATACGTAAAATAAGAAGTAGAATATCACATGATATTAATCTCAGGAATTCAGTTTTGGATAATATAGTTATGAAATTCAATGAAAAGGTTTACATTCCATTTGGACAATTTATTCAAGACACGTTGACGTGCCTTTCGTGAAGCGGAGGAAAATATCACCGCACAATTTAGACTCGGAAACTATAAATTAAATGTAATTCGTTGTTTTTGATATTATCTTATCTTCATTATTTCTTTAAAATCTAGATTCGATATCTTGGTTTTAATAAATGGATGTTATTAAGTCTTAAATCTTAAATGTATTATTGAGACAGTATATGTTTGAGACAGTTTATGTTTGGACATAAGCGAAAAATGATAATCCGCTATTTGTGTATTTGGTTTTATTCGTATGTTTATTATACTATAGGGAAACGGGACAGAGAAAGGGGAGGTTTGGGTACCCATACCTACCACTGGCTTTTGCCAGTGCCGGTACCAAGTCCGGCTGTCCCGAGTTCCTATTGTTGTTTACATTTGTCTTAGTATTTTTATTGTGTTTTTTTTTTCTTGTGCGGTTCTTGTTAGTTTGAAGAATGTGACTAGGTTTTTCGGCCATTGACGGTGTTTCCTGTTATCTTTTTTATTTCATTTATTTAGTTTTCTATTGTCACATTTCTATGAATAAAGCTATTGTCTGGTTTACATATTGTTGTTATTAAGTATCACAAACGAAGTTTGGTGAGAATATTGTTAATACTAAAGTTCTGTTGTTTTCCACAATTCTTCATCTACGTCTTCTCTTTCCGCAAAAATTTTTGTCCGACTCTTTTTTTTTATCAGAGACTAATGTTCCAATCTTTACCACACTTCATAGGAAGATTGAACCCTATCCCAACAGATAAAGTTAGGTCTTGGAATTTTCGAAAAGGCACCGGTTATAATGGACATGTAAAAAAAATAAGAATAAATTTTAAGTATTCAGAATTAGATACAATTTCACAGAAAGGTTGCTTTGTGGTCGCCAAGACTTTTAACTAGAGACTGTTGCAATGGGGACGAAAAAGGGCAGGACATTTATTTGAAAGTGCTCAAAATTGAATGAAACTGGACCGGACTGTTGCTGTCTATCTGAGAAACCGATTTGTATCCTTGGTTTCTGATTTAGAGGTCAGATTTGGAGACTTTTGTATCAGTATCTTGGTACAGTTATATTTTTGTTTGTTATATCATGCTTATAGTTCGATTAAGCATAAAAGCAGTTTATAGAACGGAAATATATTCGTCTTTGATTTATAATCAGAATTTCCATTCCTCTAGTTATACATGACAAAGACACAATTTTTCTAGGCTACTTGACAGATACAACAAATCAACAAAAACAGGGTGCTGTGCTAAATTTTGTTTTAAACTAAGGAATATCAACTTCTTGCATAGCTATTTCTTTAGCTGATTTTCGGCTTCTCTTTTTAGGAATTTGGTCTCTATCAACTTTTGAACATGCTTCGGTTTATTGATTCCAAAATGTTTGGGTTTGATCTGCACTGAAGAGACACACGTTGTCGAAATGGCCATATGCAGAATTTGTTTTGTTTATTTAATAATATTTTTATCGCTTCGATAATTAATAATAACCAAGATTATTGGCTTTCCGCCAAAATGAACATAATGCTGATCATCAAATGCTATTTTTCAAATTGTATTATGTTGTAATTTGTCAATTTAATCGATGACACCATTTTCATGATCTTTTTTTTGAGTATGTGTTATAAAAGCTGTAAAAAATACATTCCGCACATTTTTTCAAGTTCGGGAAAGAAAATATGGATAAAGAAGTATTTGTTATTCTGTGTTTTTCAGTAGTAGTGTTAGGTGTGTTTTCATGTTGTATCCCAGATCAGTATGAGGGAATTCAAGGAATATCAACTACAAGAATTAAGAGAGGAAAACTGTTTATGGTAGAGGTAAAGCATTGTTTGAGTTAAATTATCATGTAAATATGCAAAATGGATTGGCCAATCGTATTTTATTTTACATCAGTTACTTCCAAAAAGATATATTTCAATGCCTGTAGAAAGTGTTTGGAAAATGTCTTTGAAATACAAAATATATTTGGTTCCATTTCTTCCTACATGAACAACCCATAAAGTGCACTTAAAACTTATTATATTACTTCAAAGTTCTTAAAGGGTTTTGGTAGCTAGATTAATTAAATACAACAACATGTTGAATGCATTAAAACAAGGTTTCTCTCATCTTGATTCAAATAATAGGCAAATGGACAATAAGGGCTCTTTTAAATTTTTGCATTGCAGTTGACATTGTGCGTGATTTCATCTTATCTACGTAATGGATAAAATCCTTTAATAGTTATCAGCCTTTTTGAAGTCTCGGTCCGAACTGTGATGCAAGATTCTTTTTTTACTGACATATAGTAATTGGGTGAGCATTTATTTTCACTGTCTAATTGCTTTTGAGTTGCTATTGGACACAAAATGGAAGGGCGGTTAGACCGACCATTTCTTTCGACACACCTGTACCAGGTCGGAACCATTTCGATTGACATTTTCCTTGTGGTTTTGCACCTGTTTTTGTCATTTTGTCTTATGAATATTGACTCTTGACAATTCTGTTCGATAATGGTTTTGCACCTGTTTGTTATTTTGTCCTATGAATATCGACTCTTGACAATTCTGTTCGATAATGGTTTTGCACCTTTTTATTATTTTGTCCTATGAATATCGGCTCTTGACAATTCTGTTCGAAAATGGTTTTGCACCTGTTTGTTATTTTGTCCTATGAATATCGACTCTTGACAATTCTGTTCAATAATGGTTTTGCACCTGTTTGTTATTTTGTCCTATGAATATCGACTCTTGACAATTCTTTTTGATAATGGTTTTGCACCTGTTTGTTATTTTGTCCTATGAATATCGGCTCTTGACAATTCTGTTCGATAATTTTGTTACAAACCACACACAGTAGAACATTAGCTACCGTAAATACCATTTAAACATTTTTTTTTCATTTAGCACGAGTTTGCTTCATAGTATAGTACTTTAGGAGCTAAACTAATACGGGAATTTTGAGTCGTGTTCACTCCGACAACATTTTTGTGTATTATACGAAAAAAATCAATGCACCAATACCTTGAGATGGAATCACTAATTAATGAACACTGTTGAGCCAAGGGTGATTTATATTTAATCTATTTGTAGCGCTTCAGATTAATTGTTTTTCGTCAATTAAAATTTAGTTAAATAATTGTCATGCGGGACAACTTATAAGAGTACTTCAATTTTATAAATAGTTTGTTTTAAAGTGGTATATATTTATATTCAAAAGGGCTGGATTCCGATTATCCTTCTGACTGGTATTTGAAGAGATCGTTTCAGCCTTCAATTACACGAGTGTTCCTATCTCGAAAGTCCCGTATTGTAAGAAATTACAAATTCACTAAACTTTTCAAGGTATATGCAAAGAAGGAATATGGAGTAAATGCACACGAGTCAAAATCTCTACAAATGGGACAACGCTTTTATTGTAGTTCTTCATCTTGAAGACACTACAACGACTTCGACAATGGCTCAGAGTAAGTTGGAGACGGCCCCTAGCCCCTTCATTGCTAATTGTCGAGCGACGCTACATCTGTGCTCTATCTTATTCATGAATGTGGGGTGTGGCAAAGCTTTTTTGCAATCTTTGTAATCCGAAAAATACAAAAAGATTAACAGAAGACAGTCACAACACCACAGGGCACTCATCAGATTAAAAGTAAGAAAAAGTATGCATACTAAAATCTTTAGATCTTTGCACAATAAACAGGTGGTCAGAATAACAATTTGGCATTGCAACAAAAAATAATGATGCCAAAAGTGCATCAATATGAAAAAATTTCTCAAGCACAAGAGCACCATAACTGAAATGAATATATATCATACATCTTTTGTACGGGGAATCTTTTTTACGGACTCCACAACGCAGGAAAGACAGATTTAGTATAAAACAAGCAATGAAGGGATATTGGGTAAATGCACGTGAGACGAAGTCTCTACAAATACATGCTAAAACAAAAAATGGAACAACGCGTAACACAATAAGCGCTTTTCATTTGTCTCATTCTAATTTTCTCTGCTGTCGGTATAGTTTTGTAATAGGGTTGATTCAATAAATGTGTCCTTACCTGAACTTCTTGACCAATCAAATGCAGTGATGTTGTGACTGATTCATTGATCAATAACTGACGGTTCCTTTGTGAAAAGATGACAAAAAGCTACATTGTGTATGAATGTGCACAATTTTTGTCTGTTTACTTCTACATTTGATGACAATTGTGTTTACTTTAACACAGAAGCTGACAAAAGATTTATACGTCATAATCTGACGGTGGGGACAGATTTATTGAATCGGTTCCAACCCTCTGTAAGGAAATAGATGTTGTGAGTCACTTGTTGAGAATACATACTTTAGCATCTTTAGAGATGTATGGTCTCTATATATTTCAGTTATGGTGTTGGTGTACTTGTTCGTTAGAGAATTTCTGATATGGATATGCTATCATACTTTCAAATTTTGGCATTTATTTTTGTAATTTCGAAATGTTATTCTGACCACCTGTTTAAAGTGTCCTTATCTCACTATCTTATAATACCAAGTTTTCTTGCAATCGACTTGATGAGTGCCCTGTATTTGTCTATTTGTTGTAATCGTCCACTAGCTTAAGATACTAGTGCTTTTATTGGGCACGGATGACAGTGATTGTAATAGTGCATTGCAAATTTAATAAATGTTTGTGGATAATCCCGCATCCATGACCAGAAAAACATTGGATGTAGCGTTGTTCGACAATTAGCAAAGAATTCTGCTCAAACCGGTGCTGCCATGAACTTACTATGAGAGATGAGCAAAGCTAATTGTGGAAGGCCTCATTGTGACATCAGATGAAGAACAACAATAAAAGCTTTGTTCCTTTGCTTGTTTTACCATGTATTTGTAGAGACTTTCCTTCGCTAATTTGTCTCTTTTCACCAGCAAACATGTTATGATCTTGAACTGATCATAATCTTAACAAGCTTAACGCAATTTTGTTAAGACTGTGCAAGATATCCAGTCGTATTTCAAGGTTATTGCTTTCAAGGACGATCAAGACATGTTCAGTTAATCAAGATCAAACAAGATAAATGCATTCAAGGACGATCAAGATATGTTAAGTTTGTTCATATCAAACAAGATCAAATCAGGATCTTGTTTGTTCTTAATAAACTTAATTCGTCTTGATTGTTCCTGAACGCAATTAACAAGTCAACCTTGTTTAATCTTGAATTATCTTAACACATCTTGATCGTCCTTGAAATCAATTATCTTAAAAACCAACTTTAAATCTAACACTATCTGAACAAAATTGTGTTAAGCCTGTCAAGATCGTGATAAGATCAAAATGGCCAAACAAGATCAAAACATATTTGCTAGTGTTTACATTTACTCCATATCCTTTCTTTTACCATTTAGCATCTTATTGATAGTCAATTTAGTATGATACTTTTTTCTATTTCTTATTATTTCAACAGCGTTTTTTTTCAATTTCGAATTCTTTCATTTATACATCATTTACAGCATTTATTAATTTTACTTTATGGTCGGGGAGTGCAAATCTGAGTTATAGTATTGTGAATGCGATTCGGGCAGTAGAGGAAAAAGTACTTATTTTTTTGAGAAATCAAATCAACTCCTCCTATAGTTTTCAATCTAAATCTTTGACACTTTACAGAATGTTTCTGTAAATATTGAAGATGGCCACCTGACTTTGTTAAATTATTTCGGAAATGTTTTTCCTATTTTTCCGGACTTTGGAAATTACTCATTTTTATTAACATTTTAAACAAAGGATACAATATTCTGACACAAAGCAATGACTTATTTTGCGCACCGGCAGTATTAAAATAAGAAGTATTTACATAACGTGTGTTCTCCAACGTGGCTCACGAGAAAATCATTTACCTATATATTTACTATTTCTCTTCAAGAAAAAAGTGAAATGTTTCTGAACTAAGCGATTGACAGCAAATCAATTAGAAAGTCATTTGATGCCCCTTTTCTATAGAACACTGCTTAGTGGTTATCCTTTAGTTAAGTAAAACATTTTTTATGTGTTTTAGGGTTTGTATAATATTTCCTTTGATGCCACAAACAAGAAGTCAGTCATATCGGGAACTATAGAAGTAAATGGTGAACGTTTTCATCAGATTGTTCTCCAGGACTTTTCCACGATGCCGGTAAGTTTATACCGGATTTACTGACAATTTAATTTGTATATGTAACTCCCAACTTGCATGGGTTTTAAATTAATTAAATATTTTATTACGTGCACTTTAAAACTAGCACATTGTTTCATCCACAGAGATAAATAAAAGCTATAAACATGCAGTTACCAATTTTTGTATTTTTTTTGTTGTGTAAAATGGTGCAAACGAGAAAGTGCAGACAAACATGCACATACTATGCTCAAAGATTTTACCAAGGTCACCAAGAGAATAAATTTTTTTATAAAGATTAATTCAAAATTGAGAGATCGTAATATGTGTTAATGCCAGTCGACAAATATGTGTAAATACCAGTCGACGAAGCCTCCAACAACGCTTTTATTATTTGAAAGAAATGTTATATTGATGTCCAACAAAATGAATTGTCAAAGTCTTACACTTTCGAACGTACTAATTTTGACGAAAAATACATTAACCAAATAGCAATACAATGATACAGAAATGCTCAAGTTCCAATTTAAGCCAACATCTTGCCTACTATGTAGTGGGTTTCTAATCTTCACAAAAATCCTTTCAAACATCGTTTTATTGCGGCATTGACTACTTGTTTTACCACTAAATTATCTATCCATGTAATTAGTGCATTCACTTGTATAATAAAGTTTGAAATCAAATACTGTGAAAAAAACTTTATCAAAACTCTGCTGTTAATTACTTTTGGTGAGTAAAATATTCCATTGAACTTGTAGATAAATTAATAAAAAACACCAGTTTCGTCTATTGACAAATATATTTTTTCTTCACTTTATACAACCCTACCACATAAATTGATTAAATCAAAATTTGGACTTTCAGATTGTCTTGTCTACAGTTCATTTGGTGTAATAAAAAGCAAGGATTCCTCCTTATTATTACTTACAAATATCACTGTTTCTGGACATGCGATGACATGATTAAGTCACCAAATCATTTGCTGCAGAACATTTTTGTCGTTTTAACAACATTGTTTATCAACAATTAATTGGAATTACCATGGGTAAAAAATTGTGCACCTCCTATGCAGATCTTTTTTCTGTTCCATGGAGAACGGGACTTCATAAAAAACTACAGAATAGAACTGTACAAAACAGTGATCAACTTATATCAATTTTCAACGATAACAGCGGGTATATCAACAATATCATAACTATTGATAATCCCCAGTTTTTAGACTATGTCAACCTCATTCACTTTCAAAAAAACTGAAACTCAATAAAACAATACATCGACAAACGAATACTGAACCAAAAATGATGACAGGGGAATTCCAAAATTAAAAAATCCAAAAATCACGGCAATTCATTCCCTACAAAAACTAATATCATCAGTTGCTCCGGAAGGGTAAGCATGATCTGCTCCATCAGTCAAACCGGCAGTAATTATGTGATGTTGAATTATCTGTTTGTGCCTGATTGGTTTTTGTCATTTTCTAAACCGTAGACAAAACCAATTAAAATCAAAGGTGCATGTTACTTCTCTAACCCTCAAACAGAATCAAGGTAAAAGTTTGAAGCATTTTTACAATTCAGACAATAGCAAGGACAAACCTATACCACAAACATCGACGAAGACAAAAATAAAAAGTGACAGGAAGATATACAAGACAGCACAGAAAACAAAAACACTGATCTACCCAAAGATATCTATTTTCATCTGTGAAATAGAATAAAAATTGTGACGGTCAAATCATTTTGACGACCGTAAAACTTAAATCTAAAAAGTACTTTGGTATTTACTATTTATTGCCAATCGCTGGATGCCACTGGTGATGGGCTGCCCCGAAAGCCGACTTTATTTTGAAAAATACAATATCTATAATAAAAAATTTTGTTATAAACTAAGAAGTATCTCCCTTATCAAATGCTCTTTTAGCTATTTTTCACTGTCATCAATTTAGATCCTCTTAATTATTTGTTCTCTTTCAGCTTCTATACATATTCAATTTCTTGATTTCCATTGTTTTGGTTTGATCTGATCTGAGAAGCCATAGTTTGTCGAAATGACCATACAGAGAGTTAAATTTACAGCAACTTTGGTTTTTCAGTATTAATTGTCACTGGGTCGATCCCACTGCTGCTTGACTGTTAGTCCCCGGTGATATTCACCAACTCGGGAACCCACTACTTAGGTACTGGTCCATTAACAGACCTTATTTGAAAGCTTGCAATATATTTATTAGAAACTTTCTTTAAAACCAAGTAGTATCTCCCTCATGCAAAGCTCTGTTCTCAGCTGATTTTCACTTTTCATCCTTCGATTTCTTGATTTCAAATGTTTTTATTTAATCTGTACTGATGAGACATAATTTGTCGACATGACCATATACAGAAAGTAAAATTATCAGTGACTTTTAATGCCAATTATCCGATGCAACTGTTGGTGGACTGTTAGTCCCGTGGGAAAGCACCAAAACAAGTAGTCCAGTACTTGGGTGCTGGCCCGAAAACCGACCTAATCATTCCCCACGCAACGATATAGTTTTTGACTGGTCTGTCAGTCCGTCCGTCCGTCTGTCATCAAGTGGGGATAGCTCCTCCTACAGTTTTTCAGCTAGGAAGTTTTTGTTTTGCAGGATGATTGTGGACATATCAAAGATGTGCATTGTACTTTAATTTTGATTTTGGAAAATTTTTCAGAAAACTACACATTGTTCAACTTTGTCATTTTTATGCATTATATTTCATATTGGGTACATCAGTTGTCCGGATGACTCCTCCTACACTTTATAAGATAAGAGGTTTTTGTTTTGCAGGTTGATTGTGCACACATTTAAAATGTGCATGCTATTTGGATTTTGATTTTTTGCAATTTTTTAGAAAGCTACACATTGTTGAACTTTGTCATTTATGTCTCGCCTGCGACGAATGTCGCGGTGGCGAGACATAGCGACCATAAATTCCTTCGTCGTCGTAAACTTTTGGTTAACCCTGATGCTAAAACTTTTTTTGAACTTCAATTACTTTCTCAAATCATGTTCAATATCAATGAAATCTTGGCACAATATTCAGTACGACTTCATTACTGTATCCCAACTTCATTAAAAAAATAATTCCAATTTTTCCGTATTTTGCCTTTAGTTGGACTGGATGTCATGATCATTTGACTGATAGTGATGTGCAAACTACTTGGATTTCGATTTTTGATAATGCAGGATTATCCGATATGTAGGGGCGTGGGGGTATGTGAGCTTGCTCACCAAGGTTCTTTAATTTTGAAACTTACAATATCAATAAAGAAAATTGTGTTTGAAAGTAAGGAGTATACCCCTCATACAAAGCTTTATCGGCAGCTGATTTTGGCTTTCAACTTAGATCCCATTGATTATTTGTTCTCTTTTAGCTTCTATACATATTACGATTTCTGGATTTTCTATATTTGATTTTATCTGCACTGAGGAGACATAATTTGTTGAAACGGCCATATGCAGAAGGTTAGTTTGACATTAACTTCGTTATTTTATTATTCATTGCCGGTGGGTTACTACCACTGCTGGTGGACTGTTAGTCCCAGAGTATATTCACTAACCTTCTGGTCCACTAGTTAGGCGCTGGCCCGAAAACCTGCTCAATTTGGAAACCTTAATAAGAAATGATGTTTTAAATTCAAGAGTATTTCCCTCATGCAAGTTCTGTCCTTTGTAAATTTTGGCTTTCAATTTTGATCTTTTTGATTATTTGTTCTCTTTCAGCTTGAATATATATTTCGATTTCTGGATTTCCAATGTTTTGATTAGATCTTCATTGAAGAGACATAGTTTGTCTGAACGGCCATATGCAGAAAGTAAATCGAACAGTTAGTTATATGGAAACAATAAAGTTAAAATCATTTACGTTTTTTTTTTTTTTGCCTTACAGGGAAAACAATATATAGTGATGAAAGGAAAATGCATAATGTCAGACCTCTTTCGCCCATTTGAAGACAC
This sequence comes from Modiolus philippinarum, assembly GCA_002080025.1. Classification (NCBI taxonomy): domain Eukaryota; kingdom Metazoa; phylum Mollusca; class Bivalvia; order Mytilida; family Modiolidae; genus Modiolus; species Modiolus philippinarum. The sequence goes on from MJUU01020663.1 coordinate 225,667, forward strand.
ATGCTTAAAGTGTGAGTACAACTGTATTTCTGTTCTGACCTAAATCATCTGATTAGAAATACCTATTACATGGGTTAACTGATTTTTTTGTTTGAAAGTAATTATTTGCAGTAAAATTTGTTTTAGAGAATTGTTTTTGCTTGTTATTTTCTGTTTCATTTTACTAAACACATACAAACAGACAACAAAGGATATATAATAGAATATAAATGGATAAAATTTCATAATTCTAAAAAACAAAGCACGTCTTTCTACTTCATGAATTAATTGTAAGTTGCAAGGATTTTTTTTTCCTGTTTCAAACCATTTTGTTATCTTCTCTTTTTTCAATAGAAAAATGTATCACGATTATTGAATGAACGAATAATTGTCATTTGGCATCTTGTTGTCTAAAGGGCCTTTACTTCTTGTCATGTCTTATCAACAATTCACTAAAAAACGCATCTTCGAGAGCAATTTATGTACCCGAAAGTTACAAAGTTGAATGAGACTTACCTGTACGTCTAGATAATTAAGTAATGTCATCGTGAGAATATTTTCGGGAAAAATAAAATCACCAATGATTTATCTTAGACAAATATGCATTTTATTTACTTATCTATTTGCAAGCCAAGACCATTGCGGTCGACAATTTTTCCGGTGGTTTTCCATTTGCTTTGTCTTTTTGCCTCTTTGACTTTAGCTTTTGACAATATATTCGGTAATCTTGTTATTATATACTTATGCGCAAAAACATAATTGTTTTTTAATTGAATAAATACTTTTCGTCCAGGTATAGTTGAAATAATGCTCTCTTTTAATCTATCAACCCGTGTTTTTTTTTTTTTTTTTTTTTTTTTTTTTGGGGGGGGGGTGTTTTTGTTTTTAATTTTAATTTTGTTTTGTTGTTTTATTTTCTTTTTTTGTACTTGCTAAAGATCAATATACATACGCAAAATATGGGGAAATGTGAGTTCATGGTGACTTCAAGATGAAGAACAAAAGCGTTCTTCCTGTGCTTGTTTTTTACCATGTATTTGTAGAGACTCTGTCTGGTGTGCATTCACTCCATATCCTTTCATTCACCATTTACTCGTCTTCCAGTGCTACAATAACAAGAACGTTTCATATATTGCAGCTGCCGCAAAATTAAAAGTGTCTTCTTATGTTGGTGTTGGTGCGAATAAACAAATGGTAAATGTATACAGCGATATAGTAGAGGGAAAGATGGCGGACATTACTGTAACAAATGACTCGTGCATTCCTGTCACGATAACTAGGAAAAATAATCGCCACATTGAAGTTATAAGCTATATGGGAATCACAAACGGCATTAAGGATATGTCGATCTTTGATGTTCCTGAGATTTGTTTGTAAGACAAAAGTGCGTCTTGAGTAGATTTTAAGAGATAATAAAAAAAAACTACGAATATAGAAGTATTTTTTTTCAAATGAAAACAATATGAAATAATCATAGAAAAAATTCACATAACTATGAATATAATCCAAGGACATGATCTACATTGACCCTACGTGGCGTGTTCGTAGGTATTTTACTGCCATTGTTTCAAAATTCCAAAACATAACACTCATAACAATATTTAAAACTCGTACAAATCCTTTGAAAGTAATGACCCAACCACTACTACCATTTATTAAACCAAAAAAGTAAGTATAATCATAAAGAAGAATAATTTGAATGATAACAATGGAATATTCGTTGAACGAAAAAAATCCAAGAGCATCATCATATAGTTATTTGATTTCTATCAGGTTTTAGTCATATTTCGGTTAATGGATTTCCATTTTTATTATTTGATCTGCACTGAAGAGACCTGAGTTACCGCTATGCACAAATACAGAAACTAAATTCATAGTTACGTCGGTCTTTGGATAGCAAACACAAAATTTAGATTGCATATGCTTAAACGCAAAAAGTATAGATTTAAAAAAAAAGATAATTACCATGATAATTTATAGATTTTTTTGATGGATTGAAAGTCAAGAAGTACATTGTATCTTTTGCAAATCGGTTCTTTATTTTTGGCGTTATTTTAAGTCCTTCCTATATTTTTGGTCTATTGTTTTTATTTTGATACAAGTTGAAGAAATAAAGTACTGCAGAATCTATTGCAGTTTTCAATAACGTGTCAAATTTATTAATTGGTAGATATTCTCCTTGCTTATAGATCATTGCATACTGTCCACGTTAGTAAAGATCTAAAACAACTATTCGACATACAAATTCACATGTACATATGGGCTATAGTTGCATGATTTCAAATTATTTGTGAGTATAAAAGCAAAAATTGTGTACGTTTTCAAACTGACACCAAATTTGTTCAATCATTTTTGATTGATTAGTTCGTTAACTTATTATTACTGATAATACATTCTTTCATTGTTTTTATTTTCCGGTTGATCATCAGATTAACAATGAAGGGATATGGAGTAAATGCAAATGAGACAAAATCTCTACAAATACATGGTAAAACACAGCAGTGGAACAACGCTTTTATTGTTGTTCTTCATCTTGAAGTCTTGAAAACAAATAAGGGTGTACTTTTATCCGGAATTCCATATTTGAAAATAAAATTTGAAATAATGGTAACAATGATATTTGTTATAATGGATTTTAAACCACATTTTCAGCCACATGTATATCGTTTGAAAAAATATTGTGAATCCAATTCTAATCAGATTTATATGAAATTTTCACCAGTGCTCTCAGAATTTAACATAGGTTAAATGTTTATACAAGCATGAATTTTCCTCACTGTAGTTAAGAAATAATATTTTGATTGCACAAAGTGCTTAAAATTCCTATCAATTCATCACATACGACGCCGCCTGTTACACATGAGACTCCTATATTGTGGAGTGTATTCAAATATTTCGTAGCATTAAAAAACAAAACAATCTACATTGTTTTCAAGTGCAACTGCGCACATACAAATTTTGATCTTAAAAGCTCACCATATTTATGTATTTTAGGATACATTAATATTGTTTGTGTAACAGTTAGTAAACTTTCAGTAGTATGCTCTTTTGACCGAGTACACTTCCAATATATAAGTTGACTGATGAAAATGGTGAACTGGTAAAAAGAAAAATCCTGCTTTCTGTCACATTAAGACCTTTCCTTTTGTTTAATATAAAAAACAACATTATAGATGTATAGATGTGTTATAATTTATTCATAGACATAGAAAATTTGTTACAATTGATTTTTTTTCTCAATTAAAACGTGGAAAATCAAACTTACTTTATTTTTTTGTAGCCATCAGCTTTGCATCTTATCCAAGAAGTTGACCGAAAGTGAAGAACAAAGAGTAACATAGGATCCTCAGGGAAATGCATTCAAATGCACGCGAAGATCTCTCAGACTACTGTGCCAGTTGGAACCAAACTTGGTCACAATAGTCCTTGGTTAGTCCCTTTCAAAGTTTTTGATTTTTATGTTCGCACGAAATCCTGAATGGCTACCAGCGTTGAAGATAGTTTTACATAGCGCAATTATTGGAAATTCATTCAAAGATCTTTTCCACCGATACAACTGAGGAAATTGGAACAACACTTCATCAAAAAAGTCCTCGGGTAGTTTTCTTCAAAGTTGGTGATGTTTTATATTCTTACCAAGCTGGCCTCCAGAGCGGAATAAAGTTGAACATGGGGACCCCATTGGCTATGCATTCAAACATCTTAGAACCAAATTTGGTCACAATAGTCCTTGGGTGATCCCCTTCGTGATTTTTATGTTCGTTCCTCATCCAAGATGGCCACCATTACTGAAAGTATTTTACATAGTGAATCTATAGGAACTGCATTCAAAGATCGCTTCCTCTGATTCTATTGAGCAATTTCACAAAATTCACAGTAACTTTGGTATTTTGTTCCTTCAAACCAATCTTTGGTGGTTCCATAACTCCCCTTCAAAGTTTGTGATTTTTATGTTTAAACGTCATACTAGATAACCGGGAATATAGTTCAACTTAGGGTCTCTAGAGGATATACATGTACATTCAAAGATTTGCTTATCTGACATCCTGATACTAAGCCAATTGGAACCAAGCTTGTTCACAGTAGTCCTTGTGTGATTTCCTTCAAAGTTTGTTATTTTTTATTCATACCAAGATTACTGCAAGTGGGAAGCATAGATTAACATTAGAACCCTATTGAAAATAAATTTGCTTGTGACCTTTTTACGATTTACTAGAAAAGACCATTTACAGCAACATAAAAAAACCAAGAGAAACCCAAATACCGATGAATAGAATGTCATGCCACCTTCTGTAAGTCAACAGTATTAGACCGTCACATTCGTGAAAAACATAATAACGCCGAAAAACCCAAAGATATGTATGAACTGTAGATTAAAGGACAGAAAATGATTCCACAATTTAAAACAAAATCGACACAGTATCAAGTCAAGTTTAAAGACATTGACGTCAATAGTATCCAGGAAATGTTAAGATTATTACATGAAATGTTCGATTCCATGCTTCGAGACATAACTGTATTCATGAAAGCGGAAGATTAATCCAGAATATATTACAGTCATGCCATGCCATTAATAAGAGTAAATCGACTGACTAGCGACCTTTTACTAAACGAAACAACGGCAGTAGAATACTGAAGGAACAAAGGAGTGAAATTTACAAAAATCGAAGTCCAAAGGCATGGCCAAAACGAGAACACAGAAAACAACGACGTTATACACAAAACAATGACGTTAGACAGATACAAAGCACAGAAATAGAAGTCACAACATTCAAAACAAAGCACTCACAGTGTGAACTCCAGTAAAACTTAGAGTGACATCAGGTGCTCCGGAAGGGTAAGCATGTCCTGCTCTGTTAACAGCACCCGTCACACTGTGAGTGGGTCAATAAAGGAAAATGTCAAAGTCGAAGGCATGAATCTAGCTGAAAATGTCCACCTTCATTTGGGATACTGACACGTCATATCTTTTCGATGATGTTATGGTGACGTTCATAGAATTTCTTGAGGGATGAAATTAACACAGGTTGAACAAATCCCTGCCTAAGCAGCTTTTGGGGTCAGTGTTTTTGCTCTGTTCAAAAAATTACTGTACAAACTACACGCTCGACAGTAACGAATCAACTGTGAAATGTACACTCCATAGGCTGCTAAGAAAGGGAAAGTTCACAATTGGGAAATTAAAATCATCACGCTTATTATATAGCTTAGACTTCAAACGTCCATCTTCGTCAATATACAATAACAGATTTAGTTACGAAGTTGAAGTAAGTGTTTCAGTTGTTTCATTAATTTCAAGGTCATCGGGATATATCTGATGCAAATACTCCAGAAATTTAGGATTATTAAGAGAAAGTACATCGTCTATGTAGCGGAAGCTGAAATTAAAGGACTGGGCTAAATATTTTTTCTTTGAATAAGCCTTTGTAAAAACTTGGCCTCGTAGGAGTAAAGGAAAAGGTCAGCTAAAAGCGGCGCACAGTTATTCCCATAGGAATCCCTATTGTCTGTTGGAAAACACGACCTCCGAATCGACAAAAATTTTGTTGATCAAAAATTCTAACATTTTGATTACGTCAGTCTCGGTGTATTTATTGTCTGAATCAGTGTGGTTCTTAACAAAATATGTCTTGTCTTTCCCTATAACTAAATAGGTGTATCTTCGTTCTCCATTTTTAGTGCAGAAACATTGATGTATTAAATCTGCAATAACGGTTTTAAGTTTATTGTGTTGCAGGGTTGTATAAAGAGTAGAAAAGACAAAGGTTTGAATGCTATGGCAATGGCTAAGACTGGTTGATGATAGCTGTTCAAGGAGATCTTTTGAATTATTAAGAATCCACATTTGATTCCCAGGTGAAAGTGGACATTTTCGGCTGGATTCACGTCTTCCCGGATTTGACTACCGACTTTGACATTTTCCCGGATTGAATCACCCACAGTGTGACGGGTGCTGTTGGCGGAGCGGGGCATGCTTGCCCTTCCGGAGCACCTGATGTCACTCTCGGTTTCACTGGAGTTCACACTGTGAGTGCCTTTGTTCTGAATGTTGTGGTTTCTGGTTCTGTGCTTTGTGTCTCTCTGACGTCATTGTTTTTGTGTCTAACGTGTGTTTTCTGTGTTCTCGTTTTTGCCCTGTCTTTGGACTTTGATTTTTGTGAATTTCTCCCCTTTGTTCCTTCGGTATTCTACTGCCGTTGTTTCACACCGCTTGTGGAGTTAGCTTTATTTCAGTAATTTTTCAGGCCATCTCTGACTGCGGTCAACAAAGTAGTGAGGAGCTGTGAAAGAGGTTTAGTGGTGCATCTGGAAGACCTGGCAATGAATCTATGTTTGTTGGATTCTTATGAAGTTTAGGTACCCAGTAGATGTTAGGGAGTTGAATGTTTTCATCATTGGCTTTAATGCCAAATTATGCTAAAACTGAAGTGTGATTTTTTACAATCTCATCCCTCGATATTGTAGTTATATATAGGAGTATAAGTAGGGTTTCCAGATGAACTGTCGATACCCAACTTCACAAGGCAGTCGAGATAGTGTTTCTTGCACACAAACAGTATGTTGTTAGAAGCTTTGTCTGCAGGGACAATGACGTAATTTTCATGGAGGTTGGACAGAGTTCTTACTACGAGTAGAACTTGAAAATTGAAAGGGTATAACAGTCCAATGAGAATTTCAGATTAAGTGAAGAAGTAGAGATAGAAGTCACCCATGTGGTTATGCTTAGCAGGTAACGAAAAGGTAAAAACGGATTTTTGTACAGTAAAGAGTCTATCATTCAAATAAAAACAAAGATGACCTGTGTTGTGCCAGAGCCATCGTTACGGCTAAGGCTGAAATTGATGGTCATGATAATTGGAATAGTTTAAGACAAGGACGCCGTATCCAAGAAGAATAAGCCATAGAATTGCATACCAAAGCTGGAGTTCTACTGACAAGATGTGGTATAGAAGAAATCAAAAGGTTTCAAGCCAGCATACCAGATTATGAGATCTTTGTTTGGAGCCAGGATCATTTTAACAGTTTAATTTACAAAAGTTCCGAAGCAGAGAAGGTTTATCTGTATCATCATGATGAACATTTCGATGTAGTCACCAGTATGCAAGCGTTTTTGTCACGCAGTTATTACTGCCATATCAGTGATAAAGGATATGGCCATAAAGAAAAACACGTGTGCAATAACGTATGTCAATGTTGTCATAAAATTCATCATCCAAACCGAAGTTGACTAGATACCCTGTGGTGACTGCGGACGATATTTTCGAGATAGCAAATGTTTTAAATTACATCAACAATCCACGTTTGTGATATGTAAAGAGTGTGGCATTTTGTTATTGTTATTGTAAACGTTTGATATCATTAATTAATCATATCAAAAATGTACTGACATTGTGAAATATTTCATGAGAATTACGTTTTGTGTACATGATATTTAACTACTGTAAACCGCCGTCTTTATTTCACGGTAAATCGACATTATTTTAGTTCGCGCAGTTTTGAATTTGCGCTGCCAAATCGTTAACCATTGACTTCAATAATAGACATATATATTCGCGCCGTTTTATTTTCTCGCTTCCATTCCAAGCGCGAAAATCGCGAAAATAAAACTGCCGCGAAAATTTTCCGGTTTACAGTATTAACTTTTGTTACTTTTTTATTCTTATCAACATTTCTTAATGTATATTGTATCTATATTGCTGCTATATTGTATAATATTTGTTATGTTGTAAATTTTAGGGAAAGGGCTTTAAATAATGTTGTTATAACTTGTGCCCGATCCCTTTGCTTTATTTGCAATAAAATATCTTTAATTCAATTCAATTAAAGAGTGTGGACAAACTGTGAATAAAAAGATGAATAAACGTCATACTTGTGAAAACACCTATTGTCAAGTGTGTAAAGATTTTTATCCCAGAAGACCACCTGTTTGAAGTGCGCACATCTCACTATTTTATAATGCCAAGTTTTTTTTACATTCGACTTGATGAGTGCCCTGTGTTTGTCTAAAAGATGTAACCATCCACTAGCTTAAGACACTAGTGCTTTTGTCGGGCAACGGATGACAGTGATTGTAAGGGCGCTTTGCCAGTTTAATTAATGTTTGCCGATAAACCCGCATCCATGACTAGGAAAGACATGGATATAGCGTTTCGCTCAAACCGATGCTAGGGGCCGTTTTGAACTTACTATGAGGTATAAGCAAAGCTTACTGTTACAGGCTCATGGTGACTTCAAGATGAAGACGTTGTTCCTTTGCTTGTTTTAACCATGTTTTTTGTAGAAACTTGTCTCATGTGCATTTACTCCATATCCTTTAATTCATCATCAGCGCTTTATGCTTACTGCAAGTCAACACAAACGATCGGATAATTGGACGTACATTGTCTTTGACTATGGATGTACACAGGAGGATCTAATGCATTGTGAACAAGAATATGTACCCGATAATAGGTAAATGCGCCAACTGTATACCAATGAAATGTTAAGAGTACGAACATCATTCCAATTTGTGTGTTTCGCATAAAATGTGAATACTGTCTCAATTCGCGTTGCTGTGAATTGCCATGATTTTGGATTTATGATTTTAGAATTTCACCTTCCCTCGTTCTTGCTTCGGTATTCGTTTGCCGATGGATTTCAAAGGATACGAAGTTATCCTTTTCTGAATTACCTGATTCGTCATGGTATAGTACCGGAAGTGATCCCTAATGGAACTACGAATATGGCCATGCCATACTAACCTGTAACGTTCGGATGATAGATTCCATGAATTTCTTACCTTACCTACAGCTTTATCCAAACTACCAAAAATGTTTGGACTGACAGAACTATGAAAGGGATATTTTCCGTACTTATTCAATACCAAAGAGAATCAAGCTGCCATCTTGAATCCTTTACCAGATATCAAGTTTTATCTACCGGATAAAATGAAACCCGAAGACAGAGCTGCGTTCCTGAAATGTTACAACGAGAATAGAGATTTCACGTTAAATTGTCAACAAGAACTGCTAAGCTATTGTCGTTCAGATTTGGATATACTGAAACAAGCTTGTTTGACGTTCCGTGAATTGTTCATTCAGATGACAACTGTACAGAGTAAAGGCGGTATCGACCCTTTTCAAGATTGCATCAGCCTGCAACCTCGTCTTTTTGTACATTGTTCTTCAAACCGGATACCATAGGTATAATTCCCGCACATGGATACCGTCCTTATGAGAAACATTCATTGAAAGCAATGAAGTAGTTACAGTGCATTTCTGCAGCCAATAATATACAGATACAACACGGGCGTTATGGTGGAGATAAACAAATTGGACTCTATAAAATGGATGGGTTTAATGACAATCATGTGTTTGAATATCATGGATGCTTCTGGCAAGGATGTTGCTGCTACTATCAATCCAGTGATTAGTATGACGAATTGTGTCAACGCACGTTGAAAAAGAAACGATATATTGAACAGCAAGGGTAAACTTATGGGGAAAATTGGGAATGTGGGTTCAATAAAGACATACAGATTGATCCTTACATACAACGCTTCATTGATTCCTTGAAATACGTGAACCCTCTAGAACCTAGAGATGTTTTTTATGGTGGAGGAGCGGAAGCCTTTACGCTGTATATAGATACGTCTAAAGGTGAATGCATAAATTATTACGATGTCACGTCGTTATATCCTTACATCAACAAAACTGGAACAATTCCCTTGGGACATCCACACATCATGCACCAATGATCAATTCAGTGATATCAAGAAATATAGAGTGTTAATCAAATTCCAAGTATTGCCACCGAGAGGACTTTACATCCCAGTGTTACCAGCCAAAATTAACAACAGGTTATTGTTTACCTTGTGTAGAATGTGTGCTGAAACCAATCAACAAACATCATGTCAACATACAGATGAAGAGCATTAATAGGGACTTGGGTTAGTGATAAATTGAAGAAAGCATTAGAAAAAGGATATGTAGTTCAACATATATACGAAGTCTGGCATTTTGAAAACACAGAACAATATGATCAAAACACGAAAATGGGAGGACTCTTTACAGAATATATCAACAAATTCGTAAAAATGAGTAAATGAGTAAAAATGAGGCCAGTAGTTGGCCAAACTGGCGCCTTACTGAAGACGACAAATAGAGATACATAGGAGAATACCACGAGAAGGAAGGAATTCACCTAACAAACGAGAAGATACAGAAAAATCCCGGATTGAGAGTATTGGCAAAACTCATGTTGAATAGTTTCTGAGGAAAATTTGGACAAAGATCGAACATTCTTAAAAAGGAATATTGCATCGAGTTGAAAAAATACTTGGATATCTTGAATAGTGATAAAATCGAACTCATGGGAATAAGTTTCTTTGGTGAGACCATGGCTAGTATTATATACCGATTCAAAGATGATTTCGTAGAGGAAACTGGACGAACCAACGTGGTCATTGCAGCATATACGACTGCTCATACCCGATTGAAATTGTACAGCTATTTGGAGAAATTGAAAGGTCGAGTATATAAGCCGACAGATTCCCTCCAAACATGGGTACTGGAAACCAGAACAAGAAGATTATTTAGGAGACCTCACGGATGAAGTAGCCGGAAAACAAATTTCCGAGTTTGTAACAGGTGGACCAAAAAATAATTGATATAAAGTTACATGACAAAAAGACAAAATAAAATAATAACCGTATGTAAAGTAAAAGGATTGACACTTGATTTCAAAAACAGTCGACTAATCAATTTTGATACGATTAAGGACATGGTCACTAACGGAAAACAGTCGACTAATCAATTTTGATACGATTAAGGACATGGTCACTAACGGAAAAGACAATGAAAAGACTGTGAAAGATGACTTCAAAATCATTAGAGACAATTTCAAACTACTAACCGTCAACCAGAAAAAAGATAACAGACTTATGTTTGATAAAAGGGTCATAATAACTGATTACTGTACATTACATTTTGGTTTTTAAATTGTAAAGGAAACATGTGGATGTTCTCGGACCCTTGTTGGCCTATTGAACGGAGAAAATAAAATGTGTATATGTTAATATCTTATTATTTATTTCACTGCCTAATGAGATACGCTTAGAGGGTCTAAAAAGAACAAACGTAAAACAAAAAAAGCAAACAAAAAATTATAAATAAATGAATTAACAAACAAAAAAAGCGAAGCAAAACAAAAACAAACCAAAAACAAGGTGAAAAATAAAACAAACAAGCAGACAAAAAATAAATAAAAGTTGTCATAGCATCTAAAGTAAGAATTGGATAAAAGAGAGAAAACCTAAATAATTTTGAAAATGGAAAGTAAGTATGGAGGTATAGAAAAAAACTGCAAAAAGAATGGTTAGGGTTACACATGAGCAAAAACAAAATTACTGATCTAACAACAGAAAAGTAAGGGTAAGTACAAGGATAAGTGTAAGGTTAAAGGTAATTGTTAGGGTTAGGATAAAGACGAGTCAAGCGAAAAAATACCATGGACAGAAGTAGGGTGAGAACAAACAAGAAGACAAAACTAAAGTAGAAGGCGAGACCTAGGAAAGTACCTTTGATAGAAGTAGGGCAAGACCAGTGACAACACTGGACTGGTGAAGTCCAAGGCAAAGGCGAAGCACACAGGACAAGGTTAAAAGTCAATAAAACACTAAAGTACAACACTGTAGCAAAAGAGTTAAATCACAAGATTATAGAGACAATGGTTAAGGTGAAGTAAAAATAGATAAGGGTTAGGGTAAAAGCGAGGTCAAAGCTGGGATTTAAACAGGAGAAGTATGCAAAACCAGTGACTATACCTACGACTAAGGCGAGGCCAATGACACACTAAAGTACATTAGCACCTCGTCAATAACGATGACAGCGCCTTTTTGCGGGGTCAAAGGTTAAATACCCGAAACTAATTCTCATATTTTAGGAAAAATTGGGGCATAAGACTAAATTTACAGTAATTTCGGTATTCATTTGATGGTGTATCAATTAGACTAAATTTACAATAACTTCGGTATTCATATGGTGGTATATCAATAAGACTAAATTTACAGAAACGTCGATATTCATATGATGGTATATCAATCAGACTAAATTAACAGTAACTTCGGTATTCATTTTGATGCTGTATCATTTAGACATATAATGCATTTGTTATGTTGTAAAAGATTGAATTAAAAAAAAACTGGTAGATAAACAAATGAAATTTCGAGACTGACGATCTTCTGTACACATGTGAACAAATAATGTCACTCACTGGCCCGAAAACCGATTTTATTTGGAAACTTGCAATATCTAATTTTACAAAATTTTGTTCAACACTAAGGAGTATCCCTTTCTCGCATATCTCTGTCGTTAGCTGATTTTGGCTTTGCTATTTAGACCATATTCGTAATTTGTTCTCCATCAGATTTTACACTTTTTTCGGTATAGGATTTCCAAATCTCTTGATTTGATCTGCACTGAAGAGACATAAGTTGTCGAAATACGCATATGCAGAATCTAAATTAACAGTAACTTCTGTATTTTGTTATTCATAATGCAATTAAATGCAACATGCTATAAGATTAGTCTACTAAAAGCGCTACAAAACGCAGTATTCTGTAGTGCACAACAGATCCAAGGCAAAAGCATCAAACCAACGTTTTACTTTTGGTTATATTACATGTACTCAAGACATAAAATGCTGGATGAAAGTACTTCTTTCTTTTTTCTGAAAGAAGACAAAAGTCTATTTTAGCCTCATGATGATAAGTTAATGGTACAAAAATGAAATAAAAAATTTTAAAATGTCAGTGTTAACAAAATCTACAAAAAAACGTATTGAAATCTACATTTACCGCTCACCATGCGCTTATTGGTATGTCCTTGTTCAAAGTCTCAAACAAGTCTTTGTATTTTTATCCAGAATTTTAACCCCTCACGGGGTTTTCAGTCTAGTACTGGTAATATTCATTATATTTAGTTTCAAATACATGATGAAATTCTAAAATTATGTAACAGTTTTGATGCTTATGTTCTTTGGTACTTATGTCTAAGCAAATCTCTCACAAATCTCTCACATATCTCCAACTGTGTTCTTACATTAATTTTACTTTTTTTTAAGTGGTATCTGCCCTTGTTGTTTTTATTGTTGAGTAACGTCAGTGATTATGACTACTTACTAATGAAAAGATGTACTAGAAGTTATTTTGGATTATATGTAGTTGTAGACATAAACATTTAAGGTGTCTCAGTGGTATTATTCCGCCATTTTTGTATAATACTTGTTCATTTAGGTTTCATTCATTAAGAAATTTAACAAAATAGTTAATTGAAATTAAAGAAAATTCCGAAGTATTAAAAAAAATTATTCCCTATCACTTTTAAAACATTTTAATTACTTAAAGGTGAAGTAAAACACATGTGTCTTAAATAAGTTGCTGGATTTACAGAGCAAATTATGCAAGGGATATTATTTGATAAAAATATTTCACATAGATATCACTAGATTAATTAACGTTTTGCAATTTATCTCTCTTATTTCAACGGTGACCCCTAATTTTCATTTTTTATATGTAAACTATATAATGATCTCAAAACACTTACAAAGTATGAACAAAATCAATAATAGATTTTTAAAGCTATCCTCTCATATAATCATTTTCCCTATCATTAAATTTTCAATTTCAGTTTTTGCACTTAAATGCACGGTGACCCGCAAATTTTATTTTATATTTTGAACAATAATTCAATTATGTTTCTACAAAGAAAATTTCACAAAATTCTATAATAGCAAAATAATACCCTGCAGACACCTTAAGAGAAATATTACCATGTGCTTTCAATTATAATTCTGTGCTTTGAATTTCTTTAGGAGTTATTATGATTACTTTGTGAATTTTCCTACTTTTTGTATATTTGTTAGTAATTTTACAATCCCTCCAAAGATTATTTACTTCTGTGACTTACCGAAGATGCAGGAATACAATTTTTCGGAACATCAAATACAGACATATCTTTTATGCCTGGTTTGATTCCCATATAGTTTAGCATTCTGGGAAATTTATTCCTTTCGAAAATCGTTGTGACAGGAAAGCATGCGTCCTTAGTAACAGTAATGTCGTATAAAGTTCCATTTATTGTTTCATTGTATGCATCAACCATTACTTTTTCCGTACCGCTACCAACATATGACGACATCGTACGTGCTGCAATATATCAAAAATATGCTACTTCTGGTTATTTGAAAGTGCAAATATAAAAAAACATATGAAACAAACGAGATAACTTGTATTTCAATTTTTTTTTATATCTTCCTTATGAATGCAAGTACGGAAGCAACATATTGCCTTTATAGATATCATATGTCAAGGACATTTACTGCGTTACAGTTGTATTGAAATATTGAACAATATCGTTGTTTTACGTTTGTTTTTTATATTGATATTGTGGGTTTTTGTCTTGTGCAGTTCCTTGTTACTTTTTGCCATGTGACTGTGTTTTTGGACCATTGTAGGCGTTCTTGTCATTTTTTTTCTATTTTAAATAGGTTTTCTCGTAAGAAAAGTTGCAATCATCTTGCTTAAATTGTCCTTTTACCATGACAACTTCTTGGAAAAGGTGTTGAAAATATTTCCCTTTTTCCAATTAAATTTAGGTAGATAGACAATAATATATCCATCTGTGAGATTTTGTAATAAATTGGCACAATATAAAAACCCATCCTACTACACTGAAATCTACGATAAAAATTATCTAGCACCTTTGTTGTTTTTTGTTTCCGGAATTTTTATCTAAGTTTGCTAATTTTTTGCTTTTTTTGCTGGAATGATTTTTAGAATGTACCGGAAAAATATGGAAACTTGTTTCCATGATTTTAACTCTCCATCTTTTTTTCCATATTTTATTGGTCTCGCCCTTATATATTCTTAAATCCTAAATATATCACACTGAACGTAAAACTAATCGATCAATCATTAAGAGGTTGTACAAACATAGAAAAACAGCAAATACTATTTATTTTCTGAAAGAAAAGGGTATACCAATGTCAAATTATATTATGCCACTTACAATTTACTTACTATCATACATGTACCGAGTGCCTTTTAATTGTAAGACCTTGTTCCATTGGTTTGTAGAGACTTTGTCTCATGTGCATTTACTTCATATCCTTTAATTATTTATTTTATACATGTATTTACCTTTTTGACTCTTATTTTCCACGGGACTTTTTGTGTGTGTTGAGAGTGTTGGAATATGAATTGAAACTTTCAATTACAATATACTTAAAAGATATTCTATAGAAAAATGTTATACGTAAAACAGCTGCAATAACACTCAAATGGAACAGAAATACATGTACTCACATGTGAAGCATTGCAAATCGAACCCACGATACATTTCAGACTTGGTGCATTTACCTCCGACTATGACATATTCTTTTGCCTATTAAACATAACTTTGATACTTATTTCCACAACTATGAAATGTTTTAATAAATACAGAGCTATACTTACTAGTAATTCTCAGAATTTTCAAATAAAATTTCTTTATTATCCTGTTTAATCAGAGAAGATTTCTCATCGTCAACATGGTTATTTCTTTTCGTTTATATGTTCATAACAATGTTATAAATCCTTTACAGTCAATTTCCTTTTTTTCTTTTCAACACCGATTTCGCCTTTCTCCATGACTAAAGCTTTCCTTTTGCATGTGTATTGGTACTAATGAACAATAAAGGAAATTGGAGTAATTGTTATTGGACAAAAACTAAATCTATGGTAAGATTAAGCGTTTGGAGCAACGGTTTGATGGTTGTTCCTGATCTTGAAGTCGCCGTGAGGTCTTCAAAAATGAGCAAATCCTTATACCACAATGTAAGTTCAAGGCGGTCCCTAGCACCGGCTTAAGCCGAATTCACTTGCTAGATGTTGAACAACGCTACATCCATTTTTTTCATAGGCAATTGATTTGGAATCGTCAGTTGTATTTTGTATTAATGTCTACAATAGAAAAGTAAAGCCCAACCCCTCCTGTATTGATTAAGAAATAATTCAGGAGACTCCAGGCTATCATTGTTTTACATCGGTCTTGTCATTTATATCGTATTATTTTACCCAGAGTGGAAAAATTTTCATTTCAAAGTCCGTTTTTTTTTCTTATTTTAGCTCAGTGTTCAAAGGCCATGTGAACTTTTGTCATCACTTGGCGTCCGTTGACTTTTCATATTTAGACAATCTTCCCTGACACTGCAGCAAATACAACCTATCTTCACAGGAACGATACCTGGAATCTCCTTTACGAAAATAACATTTTATTTCAATCCGATGAAAAACATCTCCGCCAGCGCAGAACATAGTTTAGCATTATACCTTATGGGAAAATCATCATTTTCATCATCTGCTCTGAAACTGAAGATTGCTCATTTTGGTCAGATCTGACAAACAAGAGGCTCTCAAGAGCCTGTATCGCTCACCTGGACCATGGCTGACATAGATAAAAGGTACTTCCAATAGGAAAAACCAAATAAAAAAATAAAATTTAGCAGAATACTTTTTTTTCTAAAATTTCAGTATTCTTGTTTAGTTTCCATGGCAACCGAAAGCTCAACCATCCATTACAACCAATAACAGAACACCATTCAAAAAAATTTGTGCAGGAGTTCCCCTTATAATCAAGGTAATATATATTGCTGAAATTAAAATATTCAGACCACAATTCAAATAAAAATTCAAAAATTTGGACAAAGGTTCCTCTTAAAATCAATAGGGCCAATGTAAATCTATTTTCCAGATGGTGGACACCATGGATGAGGCACGGACCTGTCAGATACCCTTTTTGGATTGGACCACCTAAGGACCATAATTTTGTGGTTCTAATTGGACTAGTAGTTTCTGAGAAGAAGATCTTGAAATGTATATTCCCGTAGTATGTTCCTCGCTGGCGGTCATCTTGGATGAGGTAAGGACATGCCGGATACGTTTTTAGATGGGACAATATAAGAACCACTGTGACTAAGTTTGGTTATAATTGGGTTGGTAGTTTCTGAGAAGATCTTTGTATGTCTTTTCCCGTAGGGTCCAATGTTAAAACTATGTTCCCCGCTGGCGGCCATCTTTGACGAGGTACGAACCTGTCGGATACCTTTTTGAAAGGAACCATCTAAGGACTATTGTGACTTAGTTTGATTCTAATTGGACAACTAGTTTCTGAGAAAAAGATTTTGAATGTTTTCCCATAGGGTCCAATGTTAAAACCATGTTCCCCGCTGGCGGCCATCTTGGATGAGGTAAGGACCTGCCGGATACCTATTTTTGGATGGGACCATCTAAGAATCATTGTGACTAAGTTTTGTTATAATTGGCCTGGTAGTTTCTGATGAGATCTTTTAATGTGTTTCCCATTGGATTCAAAGTAAAAACTATGTTCTCCACTGGCGGCCATCTTGGATGAGGTACGGACCTGCCGGATACCTTTTTTTGAAGGGACCATCCAAGGACAATTGTGACCAAATTGGGTTCCAATTGGCCCTGTGGTTTCAGAGGAGAATAACTTTGAATGAAAAGTTTATGACAGCCCAAGGATGACGGACGGACGGACGCCAAGTGGTGGCAAAATCTCACCCTCGCATAGCCAGCCAACTTCAAGTTCATCGAAACAATATTTCGCATTGCCTGGATAACTTATGAAGCAGTGGAAATATCTACATTTGAGCATTCGACTTCCCCCACCTCCCCCCATATTTGTTTTCACATCACTTGGCAATACTTGAAATTGAGTTAATTGTATGAAAATAACGTTTATTGGCAATAGTAATATAATTCGCCTTCCTGCTTTTCCTGATTGGTGTCGCTGCTCCACTATCTGGTAACTCGTGAGAAAAGTGGTATTTCACGCATGCTCAAAAATTTATTTCTTGTGCGTGAATTTTCGCGGTATCACGACATCTGATAGTGCAGTGTGGATATGCGCAAGCCTCCTAAATACACTCTTCCATTCAGAGAAAAATATTCAAATTTACACCCGAGTTTATGCTACCTCATAATGCACTCCAATCTCAGCAGCACTCATGCGATTGTCGGCCCTTGAAGTGTAAGTGTATATTTCCATGTTTCATTTAACGATTGGCAATTTTCACATTCACTTGACATTCCATTCAAAGCAATTTTACTATCAGTGAGTTCACTGGCGTTGTTACATGGACATATTTTCGATAAACATAAAATATAACCTACATTTTTAGTACAATATGTATCATCATATATAATTCGATTCGATGATATTTACGTTCATAATTGAACGTAAGTTGTTTAATATACACATACGAAACAACTTGTTCATGTTCGAAAATACAGACCAGTTTTCTGTGTTACGGTGTGTGCCTTCGGCATGAAACGTACTGCTAAATTTTTAATACTATTTATTTCATCAGTCACTTTTTGTTTCGACATCCGATTTCAGTTCCGAAACAGCATATACAGCTTTAGCTCCTCCCAATTCTGCTTCAAAACGAAAAGGGTTAACGAGTATCAACCACGTTCGCTTCGCTCACGCCATGGTTGATAAAAAAATGGCCCCCAGCGCAAAACATACAGTTAGTCTTAAAATTGAAAACCATATTAAGATGATTTCCTCTGACACCACTGAAGCCAGTTCATCCAATCATAGACCATTTTGGCTTAGAAGCATTTTGTCATCTTTGAGATTCTAGTTTAAATTAAAGTGCGTGATTTTTAATAATAGACTAATGCATATTTCATTATGCTAAACTCCTCACAGGAAGGGATCTTGGTGGAAGCTGTATACTGAGGGTACATAACTTACTTTGTCAGTTGGTAACGAGTCTGGAGCTGGCATGTCAGTTAACTGCTAGTAGTCTCTTGTGATTTCATGTTTATGTCCGTATATTTAGTTCTTTCCGTTTCATTTTTCACAATTGACTGAGTCCTGTTGCCAACTGAATTTTACTGTTGTTACGATTGTTTTTTGATTTATCACATTGGCTATAGGGAGGAAGGTTTGGGCCCAATAAAACTAGTTTAACTCCGCCGCAGCAGGTTTGCGCCTGTCCTAAGTCTGGAAATTTATTAAGCCTTTGTGTGTCTTGTCTTTTTCTACTTAGTTTACTTTATGTCTATAGGAGTCTAGGATAATGTTTATTTCGCTGAACTTGATTACTCTTTATTCGGGGGCCGACTCCGACCTGCTGTTGGATGTGGGGTTTTCTCACCGTTCATTGAAGATCTTATGGTGGCTTTGAGTTGTTATTACTCCCCTTTGGGTCGTTGTCTCTTTGACACATTCCCCGTTTCCCTTCTTTTTTCTAAACCCTACTTTTCCAGTGGCAGTCCGAATTTCCCGTCCCATGGCCATTTCCATACCCCAAAGTGATTATTTATCAACAAACTTGTTCTCGTCTTGATATAGCTGAAATATTGCTGAGTAGACGTTAAACAATATTCAATCAATCAATCTAATTATATCGAGTTATCTATACACTTTTCTTTTCATATCAAAAGTGTCCATAGAGAGAAACTCCATGATGAACGAATAGTTTAACCCGACAGAAATACATTAATGTAAACATATTATTGTTACTAAGTCATATACAAGTTTCAATAGACAAAGTAATGATACATAAAATCAAAGTAAATGACAAACTAACAAAGGATTTGAAAAGAAGGGCAATAGACCTTATATTAATCCATGTCCTTATACTTACAAATATAATACTGTTGAAGGTAGATAATTATTACATATATTATAAAACCGATTCATTACTATATGACTGATATTGATAAGTGTATCTATAAGAAATAACTACACTGAAGTTAATTATAGGAGAAAATTTCAAAAAGAGTGAGATATAGAAGACAGTAGAATAAGAAAAGAAAGAAAGAAGAAAAGTAGTGCATAGTTTAGAAGCGATTGCTTGATATAATAAGATTTTGAAGGCGGAATCTAATAAAACCAAATTTTTCTCATTCGACATGCGCTCCGACCCAAAAAGTAACAAAATTGCTGCTAACCCAATTGAAGACTAAATATATATCTATCTAGCAGATTAGTGAAATAAATGCACTTTTAAAGGAAGTGTTCAGTGTTTTCAATCTCACCACAAGAGCAATTTGGTGATTGGTCAAGAATTCTATGAAACAAATGTTGGTTTAAGGTACTACAGTTCATTCTCAGTCGTTAATGATACATTTGTTCAATTCTATTACCAATGTAGAAGTAAGACGGTTTTACATTACATTTCTTTTTGAACTGACTCTTAAAAATATTTATGGAAGAACTTAATCTAAAATCATCAGGAAGTGAATTCCAATATTTAACAGTTGAAGGAAGGAAGTAAAGTAAGTGAGAACCGAACCGTCAATCCAAAAGCGATCAATCCAAGGACAATGGCAACACAAGAGTTGTCAGAAGACAACATAGCTCGCCGGGGATTCCAGTAACCTCAATGCACAATAAATTCGAAAGTAACAGAAAGCTTTCTTCACAAGAAAGTCACATATCAAATATAAACACCCTATCATTAAACAACTTAATTCTAGAAGCAAAGTTAAAGTTTTTAAAAAAATTGCCCCAGGCCAAGGTCAAGGTCAAAATGTCTACAAATATGGTACCATTAGAAGGCTCTCATTAAAAGAACGTCACATACCAAATATGGACACCCTACCACTAAACAACTTAATACTAGAAGCAAAGTTAAAGTTTTTAAAAAATTGCCCTCAGGGCAAGGTCAAGGTCAAAATGTCTACAAATATGGTACCATGAGAAAGCTCTCACCATAGGGAATTTACATACAAAATATAAACACCCAACCACTAAAGGCCTACCTTCTAGAGGCAAGGTTAAAGTTTTTTACAAATTGCCTTCGGGGCAAGGTCAAGGTCAAAATGTCTACAAGTATGGTACCAGAAGAAAGCTCTCATCATAAGGAAGTTACATACCAAATATGAACACCCTACAACTAAAAGCCTACCTTCTATAGGCAAGGTGAGAGTTTTTTAAAAATTGCCCTCAGGGCAAGGTCAAGGTCAAAATGTCTACAAGTATGGTACCAGAAAAAAGCTCTCATCATGAGGAAGTTATATACCAAATATAATCACCCTACCACTAAAAGCCTACCTTCTAGAGGCAAAGTTTAAGTTTTTTGAAAATTGCCCTCAGGCCAAGGTCAAGGTCAAAATGTCTACAAGTATGGTACCAGAAGAAAGCTCTCATCATAAGGAAGTTATATACCAAATATAAACACACTACCACTAAAAGCCTACCTTCTAGAGGTAGGGTTAAAGTTTTTTTAAAAATTGCCCTAAGGGCAAGGGCAAGGTCAAAATGTCTACAAGTATAGTACCAGAAGAAAGCTCTCATCACAAGGAAGTCACATACCATATATCAACATCCTAGCTATTCAGGTCTGGGGGTATGACAATAGCTCTCCGGACATTCGTCCCGGCGAGCTAAAAGGGCGGAAAAAAACAGAGACAAAACATAGGTACAGCACAGAAAAGAACAAGTGATGACCCTAAAGGATGTCTCGCCTGTCCCTGCTGGACTCTAAATTGATGTAAAATCTAAGTGAACTAATCAGAAAAGTGAACATGCTCACTAGACTGTGAAATTGAGGTCAAGGACAAAAGTCACCTGCCAGACTGACATGTACTAC